>JAZGTI010018801.1:0-11432 GCA_036877585.1 Botia kubotai
AATGTGCCAGTTTATGACTGCGAATCAATAATGACTATTTTAATAGCTTTACAATGCAAATGTCATAACACAGTATGCAAATGGTATTATTTCGTGTTTTTAAAAGGCAGGGCTTAAACACCACACCTTTATATAAGGTGTTCCATCTGTCTAACCACTAAGGAGCCCTGCCCTGAAAACAGATGAAGGCCCCTGATCTGCCTAATTTAAACATCTGCAGGGGCCCCTTACCCTCACACACAAACTCACTGTGAGGTCTTGTTGCCAGAGACAACGGTTGCCATGGTGCGCTGGCTGTCCCGGTATCTCAAAGCTCCTCGTCGGAGCGTTGTGGCAGTGATGCCAAGCATGTCCAGCTACAGGAGGCAACAGAAAGAAAAAGTCAGTGAGCGACAGAGTAGAGATGACAAAAAACCAGTGAGAAAGTGTGCACCAGGCGGATGATCAAAAGAGAATCACAGCAACTTAAAAATAGAGCTTCTTAAGTATTTTGCAGGTAGCAGCACCTGTATTTTCTGAAAGCAGAGCCGGTTTTCTGTCTTCCTGCCTCCAGCTGTCAATGGAAACTGTGCAGTGTGAAGCTTCCAAACCAGAATGTTGTCATTAATCGCTCTGGAGTCTGCTGTGGAATTCCAGACTTTTCCAATATGACTTGGGAAACAGGCAGATAAAAGAGCCCTGTCAAGGCTGCAAAGCTCATACAAGCTCAAACAGTCACATGGTTTGCGGAGAGAACGTGCACAGGGCCAAAGAGGTTAAAATACAACAGCTGGGCTGTGTAGGAAGTGGGCTGTTCCCCAGCTAAGAGCAAGACAGCCAATCAGGAATCCTTTAGACTGGGACAGGAACGTTCTTGGGACTCGCTCTTTCTTTTTAACACTTTCTCTTTCTTGCCTGTAAAAGAACTCCAGTGTGTGATCTTGTCCTGCTCTTGTTCAAAGTCTTGGTAACAGCTGGCAGTCATCCAAGCCTTGGGAGGGATCTTGTGCAAGGAAAGCAAAACATTTACTTTTATGTTTATGTGATTATTTTACACAAAATAAAGCGCCGTTATTGGTTACATATCTTTTGGGACATATCTAGCATGATGCTGTGCATGATATAGACAATGTCCTGGAAATTAGCATTTCAAGTGCTAGTGTTTAAAAAGTTTTAACTTTACAACGTATTCCTGTCGTAACTACAGAAAAGCAAATGATATTAAATATATCTTACAGCTTGACTTTCGTCGTCGTGGTTCCGTGAAAAAACTATGTTTTGTCAGTGTAGACTACTAAAAACACCCAACATTTTACACGTTTCTCCAGCAATCGAAAAATGGACTTCTACTGTTCTTTAGTGCCCTCTAGTGATTAACTTCTATAACAACATTGGGTCTCCAGTCGTTGTTTATGTTTATTTACTGGTTTAGCAAATATATTAAATGTTTATATTAAAATGTTTACAAACAATAAACCATTTTACAACTTTCTTATTATTCAAACAACATGAAAAACAAAGGCTTATTTCCCCCATATTAGTTGAATAATAGCAGATTAATTAAACAATACTGCTTTTATGGGAAACGTGAAAAAATAACACATGACATTGTTACACATGATGTGACCCTTAATAAATAAACAGAAATCTGCCACAAAAACAAGCTGAATGAGGACAGCTCTGAACACTAGAACAGTCATTATATAACGCATGTATAATAAATATACCGGGTAGTCAATGTGACTTATTTATACTTATTTATACTGAAAACTATACTGTGAAGTCTTTTCTCTGTACTTGTGCTTTGTGATTCCTTGTATCGATGCCTTGAACAGCCACGACCACTAGGAGGCAGTAACGGCTCAGGTTTCAATGTACGTGACCTGACAAAGACACATTTTCACATTTTAAACTCCCTAACAGCAGGAAAGCAGTTTCCTCCTAAATAAATGCGTGCAGTATCAAGACCTTGGAAGGTTACATTTTTAACATTAGGCTATGAAGTGTAATGTATCATTTGTTTTCATGGTGGGGCCCAAGAAAAAATAAGGGTCCGCCCATACATCCACCACTGTAAAGACACACTTAGTGAATGTCACCTGCCACAGGGCCCGGAACAGCATTCCTGGTTCTCCTCTATGTTATATAATATTTTGTCTGGGGTACATCTACAGTTTAAACAACTGTAGGGATTACAATTGCTACTGATTATATAAAGGCAGCTGTCAATTAACAGTATTTTCTTATACAGAGTTATTAAAAATAATTTTAATAAATGTAAGTAACTTCAAGGGTACATAATGGAACACAAACTAAACATTGTAGTTAGCTAAACAAGTAATCCATAACAATGTTTAATAACCTTTTAGTCATTCAACAGGTTTTCCTCATGTGATGTCCAGTGTCCCATGATGAGAACCTACACAGATTAACAGTCTATATTCACCATACCGGTCCACATGCTCTCCAGAACATCATTAGTGTCATATAAGCATTAAAATCATTAGGATTATTTCCTGCTCAGGGGACATTAGTGTACAATTGCTCTGGTCTGGCTGATCTTGTTAACCAAATTATATAAGCCTGACTTCCTTCTGGTACTGTGGAGAAATTATTTGAAGGGTGATTTGACATTTACACACATCGCCAGAACCGGGTCTGTTATATCATGCCATGTGAGTCACACATTTCACTCACTGCTAGCCTATCAGCTGACCAAATAAAGCTGTAAAATGTAGGTATACTAAATTAATTTAATATAAAATGCATCATGTTAAAGGTGAAGAACAAATTTTAATGGTATTGCATTGAATATCTGTTGGTATTAAAACTTGTTTTGAAATGGTTTAATCTTGTGGTCCATATTTATCTTCAAATGTTGTTGAACAAGCTGCACAGATCCTCAGAGACCCTCACACAAAATTCAACAGTGATGAGTTATCAGTTCATAAACAGTATGAGACAAAAAATATTGCTGCTTTAATCTAAAGCAACTCCTATTGTACCCTAGCATACTGTATACCAGATCACAAACAGAAAATAACTATAACTACTCAGCTAACGGAAATCTGAAACAGCATTTTATATATATTTCCAATATATAAGCTCCTAATTATGATTATATTATTACAATAATATTACAATTATTACATCTATTCAATTATCTGGCCTGTTAAGGGCGGTAAACTGTCTTCCTGATGCAATCAAATGAAGTCTTTCTGAAGACACCGCATGTGAGCTGCAGTCTGCTGTTGAATCACAATGGAAGGTTTCATTACAGCTGATGACGATGATGCGGTCACTGTGTGGTGACGCTGCACCTCCTCCTTAGCATCACTCTCACTCACAAGACAAGATCAAACTTGACTATGACATGACACTACTAGCACTTAAAATTATGTATGTGTAGCTGGCTTACTGTTAAGCAGATTGATTCATATAAAATGATGTTGTTATCAAGGGAATGAATTGAAAAACAACAACAACAAAAAATAATTTTAACTTTGCGCATATAAATTAGTAGTTAATGTAGTTTCAATGGTGTGAAAACACAGACGCGCACTCAGATGTGCAAACTCGCTGCGATTATCGATCCTTGTCCAAGATCCTTTTGGCCTTTTCTAGGTCTTTTCTCCAAAATAACAGATTGGAAATCACAGAGCGCACTGTTTGCACTCCGCTCATACATTTCATTCGCCATGGACGTATTTTGCGACTGAGATTGCTCATTTTTGAACCTGCCGGTATGAAGGCAAATTTACTTTGTGGCTATTTCGGGAGCAGTGAAACCGACATTTATTCCTGAACAAATGCCGTCGACTTCTTTGTCCCATTTACGTCATGTGAAAGCCTTCGTTTTTATAAACCAGAGTAAAACATAGCGCAATAAATCAGGAGTGGTGATTGCTGGCAAAAATGAGGAGATGAGACGTGGTGATTTAGGGGCATAGCTGTACCTTTCTCCCTGGATGCCAGCCTGGCCTCGCTTGTGTCATAACGCATGTAAAGTTAGGATGGCACCATCCCTAAATGGGTCATTCAGTTGTGCCAGTGAACTGGGACAACAGTGTAGAAACGAATAGGGTGAATACTGAATAATGCCAGTAGCTGCAGATTCACGTAAGTAAATGAAACAGGTGTATCCCTCATTCAATCTTATGCACACAGAGTAACTTTTCGTTTGGTATGCAAATAATGTAAATCTGTGTGCTTTTATTGCTGATCCCATTCTGTTTAAGCTTTGAAGAAATTGCATGTATTATCAGAGCGTGAAATTTCAGGAAGAACTGCCCGTTTGTTCTTCTAACTTTAATACCTGTGGGCGTGGCCTGATACAACAGGTGTAGAGGCAGGTGCGACAGTGTCTTTGGACTGAAGGTGCGTTGAAGTAAGTTGCCTGTCCAGCAGATGGCGATAAAGTTAATTAATATTGCTGGGGTAAACAGGAACCTAAAAGGGGCCTTTGAATAAAAATAAGGCGCTTATTTACTGGTATTCAATAGTAATTATATTACGGCAGAATCATATTGACAATATTGTGGAATCTCCTTTATCAAATACAATACAAATACTTTATCAAATCACAATTCTCTTATTAACCTTCAGCAAAGCTGTTATTTCTTCCTTTTTTAAAATATCAAATGTATTTTGAGCGGTTGGAGTTAAGGGACTGTGGGAAAACGGACTTACCAAATGAAAACCTGAAAGAATTGGCCAAAGCTTGTTTGAAGCCGCACTTCAAAACCGTAAAGGTCTCCTTGCTGTTTTTAATGAGAGTCTCAGTTCATGACGAGTGGGATAAAATCCCTGAATACATTTAGGACACTTACGTCCCCCTCTCTTCTTTTTCTTTCATTTTATGTGGGGTAATGTGCTCTTCTTTTTCCTTTCATGACATCTTTTACTTGATAATCCCTTGATGCAGAGAAGCTTTTGAAACCCAGTAGAGTAGAGGGTCACTGGGGTGGTCCTTTACCATTAGCAGAGAGAATGAATTAATTGACAATCTGACAAAAAAGACTTCAGATCTCAGCGAGTGAAGCGAGACCAATCCGATAAGGTCTGATTTTAATCAGCACTGCTGTTTTTTTCAGTTTCGCTTAGAGACACAACACTCACTGTATAAAAGATCATCTCTGTGTAGCCAAGCAGAAGACAATTAGATATGCGGGTCAGGTTAAAGTCAAGGCTAGCCACAGGCCTGTGTTGTCGAGCGGTGCTAAAAAAAAGACAAGTTCGCATAAGACAAGACACATTAACAGGTTAAAAACATGTAGGACACACATTTAGAATTAAGTTAAAGGACATCCAAAAATCTGTAATAAAACAAAAAAATACAGAGGTTAAAACTTCGAATCACTCTAAGTGAGGTTCAAACACCCAACCGTTGGGGCATTAGCACAGAGATTTACCCACTATGCCACAGCACCTATTTGCTTTGTGAATAAACAGGTTGAAGGTAAACATTTTACCTTCAAACATATAATTGAAGGTAAAATGTACCTGTTAATGGAATGGAATGGAATAAAAACGTTCACCATTGTCTGAGGATCTTAGCAGAATTATACTACTTTATGTTTAAAGCTGATGTTGGCACTATAGAGTTTAACTGAAAGACTCTGAACAGAGGACAAATGAATAATTATTGACTACAACAGGGCCTACACACTTTCATTAAAGTCATTTCCACGTTATTTTTTAAAAATAAATAGAATAATGTATGTCTGTGAAGAGAAGAGATTTTTATAAGAGTCATCTCACGTCACATTAAATCTATCTCAAAGATAGATTTTGGGTGAAAGATATAACAAATTGCTTACCTTGGTGCTGTATTAACAAGTATTTTTCCACATAACTGAGATAAATGACATATAATACAACAAAATATCCTTCCCACAGACACTGGGCTACTAAAATGTATGAATCTACTAACACATGCATGAAGATTTGACATCTATACAGTTGTGATTATTGAAGATTATTAGGGATTCACTTGTTTATGTGTAGGCACTTCGGTATTCTCATCTGCAGTTTTTACTGCGACGCCGATTGGCTAGAAATGGATTCATTTCATAATGATCTTCGATGCATTATGCAGAAATCAACAGGCCATTTTGGTCTCAAAAATTTCATGAATATATCCATCTACAAAAAGAGAATAAATACATTACTAGCTTATTCTAATGCTGTTTCATTTCGGTACTTTAGCTCTCATACAGTTTTCTGTATTTTGGCATTCGCAGATACAGCTTTGAAAGGTGTCCAGAAGCACCAAAGACGGCATTAAACGCATCTAATCTACTTAAGACCCTGCAAGAGCAATGAACATGTGACAATGTGACCTTAAGACTCCAGTGATGGTTTTCCTATTGAGTTTATGTACGGCAAAATTCAAGAACAGAGAACACAGAATAATGGAATCGCTATTTGTAACCATGAGTATAACAGTACCAATGTCAGTTTAAGCTTTCCTGAAGCACTAAAAAGCCTTTTCTCATTTAATTGGATATGAATTGTTAATATGGTTTTGGTCAAATAGGTGCGCTTGGCGGCGGACTGGTGAAAGGATTTCGTCAATATTGCATGACGGGTCCCTGGAGGTTAAAATAAAGGAAAAGCTACACCAGCGAATTATGGAACAGGTGATAGAGCCTCATGCATATGGAAGGGAGGACAAAGAACATAAATACTGTACATATGTAACATTTGGTCGTTTATCCGCTGTTGAATTAAATAGCACAAGGAAAATGCTGTTCGAAATTTGATTGCTGGCCTGTTTTCACAAAGTGGAAGATAAATGGAGAATACTATTGTTAAACAAGTGTGATAATGCATATATGATTATGCATGTGACCTGACATGCTGGCCAAAATGGTCACCCATACTCGTAATTTGACCTCTGCGTTTAACCCATGCAGTCAGTTCACACACACTGGAGTAGTGAGCAGTGAGCAGAGCACTGCGGCACATGCTTCCAATTTGTTATGTGTTGGATGCACCCATTTATAAACTGATTAAACAGCAGCCTTAAGTGTACATGATTAAACAAGTGAAAACAATCATTTTGCTTTAGGCCGAGTTACAATACTGTCATTTACCCATTTATTGACAAAGAAAATACTGTATCTACATGTGGAAAGCTGAGACTATACGATAACAGCATTATAACTATAATTATTATTAACAGTTATTAATAACTGTTTCAATCACCATATTTTGGCATAAATGTTTGCCTCACAAGATCGATGTCAAAAATGTGATTTAGAAACCCAGGTGTATAAATGAACTGCATCATATCAACAGTCACAAATCTCCAGATTGAATATGCAGTGACGGCACAAATAAATGTATTTGGAAACCATCTAGAAAGATCTGAATCTACTTCTAGAGAATCAGTCTTGAATTCCATTCTGAAAGAATCTTTCATAGGGTTTAAATGTGCCATAATATCTACAAATTTCAGCATGATTCCTTACAATTGAAAATGACATTGTGTTTTAATAGGAACATGAATTTATTTCAACCTGATGAGCTATTTTTTAAGAACTGAAAGAGTAAGATTAAGTGGTCACTTATGGACGGTTCCCTGAAGTGAATCTAGTAACAGTACCGGCTCTGTGTGGCGGGCAGCACATAGGGTAAGGGGGACTGCGGGTATAAGCAGCCTATAAAAACCCTCCGTCCTCAGATTTCTGCACCTTATAAAGAATTCATGAAGGTTCCCATTGGAACCGGACAGGAGTCAAGTGTGAAAACACACAATACTCCTGCCATCACTGAGCACTTAATATTCTCCGTCTATTACCACACATGGGGTCTGATTCACTCTCTTTATTCGGCTGAGGCTCCCTGTTTCCTTAGCTTTGACCCCACTGAATAATGCAGCTGGTATTAAACAAGATGTGGACACGTTTGACCCAAACACCCGGTCGTGTTTGTATTTGCGGTTTCCTTTTTCTCATTTTGATCTCACCTTCTTCCCCACTGACTTTCCTCAGACAAAGCTTGACAGAAATACTCGCTTCATCTCTATAATTCCTCCATTTGTGGAGCACTACGGCTGTCTGGTGGAAAATTGCTTTCAAAAGTAAAGGCAATCAAAGGGGAGTGTGAGGCAGTTCACAGTTTCTACTGTGATTATGTGATGGTCCCTGCCACACACACACACACACACGTTACGTTTGAATGCTTTTTGCCATCAACATAATTTTTATACTCTATAAACTGTTTATTCTACCTCTAAACCCTTGCATTGTTATATTATCAAAAAAGCATCATTGTGTATGTTTAATATTTAATTTTCCTTGTAGGTGTGTACCATCCTTGTAGTAAACAAACAACACACACACACACACACACACACACACAGTGTTTCATGTACACTTACCCCTATTCCTTCAAAATCAATACTCTTTACAATGCTGTGGGTATGAGACTTAAAGTTCCGCTGTTATTTTGGATTCCATTCATATGTTTTCTCACGGCTCCTGGGAAGTCTGTTGGATTCTGATAATGATTATTATGTACAGTGCTGAGAAAAAGCAGTCAACTGTGGGAAGCTACGGCAGAAAATACACTCTCTGACATTTAACGTGAATTTATGCATCCAAAGCACACAGTAGGAATCAAGAATCTGGGGCCACTAGTGAAAATACATCTGTTTTGGATTGTTCTAATTGAATATGATTTAATCATTACAAATTATATTAGTATAGCAATTGTTGCTGCACAAACTGTACAACCTGAGAATGTTTCAAACACAATCCTTTGTGCTTTAATATATGCAAGACAATCTTCTCTTTTGTATAAAGATAAGACTTAACAGTAAACTTAATAGTAAATGCACATTAGCTTATATGATAATAGGCTTTAATATGGCCAAACCTGTACACACATGCATATGTGATCACACACACACACACACACACACCCACACACCACACACACAAACACACACACACACACACACACACTCACACACACACACACACACACACACACACTATTAAACACCAGCCACACGGGAAGTGTTAACTGACAAGAGCCTGAAACAAATGCATGTAATGGGTTATATCATAGTGTATATCATATCCACATTAACCCTCTGCTGACCTCTGCCTGTGATCAAATTCATCCATTCATGTGTAATTAAATCTGTTAACTGCTACTATTTGTCATACTGTACACTGATACAAAACTATTAATATTTGCATGTTATAGTGACTACTGACAGATGAATATATAGAAATTACACCTACACACACATTGGCTAAAAATATGGATGATCTATCTCTGCACACTCATGTATTTACCTTAATTTCAACAAATATGTAATTGTCATTATTCACATTGGCCAATAGATATATCACGTTCATAAAGTCTGTCTTTCTCATTTATTCTTGTTTATTTGTCATGGATTCCTCTCATCTCACTGGGTATTTCAGTGTATGTGACATAAAAAGGACACATAATCAATGCACCTTTGAAATCATGTATCGGGTACGGCACAGTGCACATCAATAGCTGTATGTGGTAATGTATTGACCTGTGTGAATAGGTAAAACAATGTGACTGCAAGAAAAAGAATTCTGTGTATAGACAGATGCAGCAGATGCAGCAAAAATAAAGCACAGAGCAGAATCTTTCTGCTGGGTTTTACCTTGAACATCATTGTTTGTTTTATTTTTCATCGTGTACATGTTTGTTCATGTTTTTAAAGAGTAGGGCTGTTGGCAGGTGCCCATTTTGGATCGGTTCTACAAAGTGACCGATGAAAATGCACAAAAATACCGTAGCATTTAACCGGACGCACTGCCTTTGATGACGACAACAACAAAAAATACATTTTCATTTTTCATTTAAAAGTTAATTAGCCTGTTTATTTCTGTTTCATCCTAATTGTGCCTGATTATATGGTCGGCAGCAATGTATTATTTGCACTTAAGCACTGTTTTTCTCCTGCACTATAACACCCAATCAGAACAGACCTGTTACTCATCAGGTTACTCAACCAACCAATGGAGAACCGCCGGCGTCCTTATCGCCTTATGGAAAAAGGATCAAATTACACAAATGTACATTTTTGTCTAATTGCTGTCAGTCTAACTGCTCATCTATCTCAGCTCCTAGATGTTGCTGTATGACTGCCTGAGGCAGCTCTCACGTTATTTTCCTCACTGACTCACTCACCGTCAGGGCTGAACATTTGAAAAAGCGTCGATGGCACTTTTATACCCATCCTCACTTTTCTAAGACGCATGTGCGTTCCCTGATGACTGCAGGTGCTTATGACAGCTATATTTAGAGCCACATATATACAGACTGCAGACATCCAGAGTAGTCAATCTAAAAACAAGAGGGAGAAAAATCCCGCGAGCATGTGGGCTGTGATGAGAGCTGACTGCTGATGTGATGTGATGACACTGTGCAGATGTTCTTTTGTGTTTATCGTGAAGAGTCGGGTCGTCACTTTATTCTGTGTGACGCGTTTCATCCGGGCACGCGTAATGAGTTTTACCAGGTTTGCAACGACAGCTTGAAATGTATATGCTTGTATAATGTTTATATGTGTATATGCTTATTTAGACTTACTTAATATCTACATAGGGTCATACAAAATGATATAAAATAGAAATATATAGGAAAACGTATTTGGCTACAATTCCGTCTTACCGTTTAGAAAACCCTGCTCAGTTCAATCTCAGCCTCGGTTATTGTTATCAATTTTTAATGCCAGGGCCTTATGAAAGCTCATGCAGGGCTCAGTCAGGACATTTTGATGGTCCTTTCTTCTTTGGAATGTGCTGCAAACAGTAAATAAACATTTCCAGGAGATTTTAGATGTGAGAGGATTTATGTGTGTGTGTGTGTGTGTGTTAATATACTGACAGAAATATTACTTCAATCATTCCTGCATAACCTCTAATGTAATATAAACATACTCTGCACATTTTCTCCACAACATGTTACTGGTTTCTGTCAATTTGACATGCCTGAATGTCCCAGACCAGTCATGAGTCATGAGTAATGAGCTCACATGATCAGCACAATCATCAGTGTCAGTGCTCAGGTGGGGCTGAACTGATTGACAGTCCTTTAGCGCATGCAGAGATTAGGCTCCGCCCTTTAGGGGTGGGTCATTAACATGCAGGAGGCAGGGTCAGCCTGTTTATGGCAGCTGAGGGAATCGCTGAACCTCTGAACCTATAATTAATTTTAATGAGGAAATTAGCAAGTGGGAACTCCCTCCTAGAAACCTGGCATATATATATAATATATTAAAAAAAATACAATAAATATAATATATTAAAAGCTGTGTCATATTATATACGATGAATATAGAAATATACAATGAATACAATTTAGGGAAATCAGCTCTGTATGTATATCAGATGTTTAGATGTTTTGATATTTCTTCTTTTTTGTTCCAGTATCAAATCATGTTCATTACAAAA
>JAZGTI010018802.1:0-11432 GCA_036877585.1 Botia kubotai
ATGCACCAGCTATCAGCGGAAGGAAAAATAAAACATCTCAGCCTATCCTCACCCTAACCCGTCATAATCTTTTTGCAAAGAAGTGCAAAGAAAAAGTTCTTTGCAAGTAGTCTCTCTCTATGTGTGTGTGTGTGTGCATGGCCCTGCATTTATTTATTTCCTGTATTATTATTTGTTTACAAAAATGTTGTCTTTATTGTTTTGAGTTACTAGGTGTATGAAACAAACATCACCAGCAGAGATCCTCAGCGAGGACTTCACTGGTTCAAGAAGCTTTGCTTTGCCATCTCTACTCTAGGGACCTTTAAAGTGGATAACCCATCATTGCTTCCCGAAATTAAGTGCTCTGCTGGTCTTTGATGGCGTCATTCCATCACGCGATTGCAGTTTTTGGAATAATAGCACCATCCTTGGTTTTCTCGTTTTATGATTGGGAACTTGGGAGGCAAACACACTTTGTCGCCCCCTAGCGATTACATTCTATTACTGAGACCGTCTCCAGTTTGTCCTATTTATGCAACTTTTTGGTCAGTTATAATTTTCTTTGGTCAGTATTAAAATATATATAATATATAATTTTTTATCATTTAAATCTGGTAGTCCCACTATATCATGGTACCACCACAGTACTTTTGTGTATCTTCTGTATTCCTCTGGTTGAAAATGTTCACAGTGATTTGCCTTTCTGAACATCATCTTTAGATCTGGAGAAGATGTGAAAGTGACGTCAGTGACGTCTATTTGTCAGATATGGTAACGCATACCTGAACGTGGGTGTAATAGCTCTGAGTGTAAGTGAAGCCATGGTGACACTTAATGCTAAACCATAGAGACTTGTACACAGAGTGAGAATAGGAAACACTTTCTAACATGCCTGAACATGATTGTGCGTGTGTAACTTTCTAAGGCACAATTTAAAATAATCTGTTCTAAAGAATGGTAATGATCAATTTGCTCACTAACCCACCCCCTCACTGTCAACAGGGTATGGCCATGTAACCTAACCAAACTAACTTTTCGTGATATTAAAAAGTTAGCAAAGCTATTATTTAAAATTTACATAAAAATATATAAACCAATTTTACAACCTCTGTAGTTGAGAAATATTATGTTTAAAGCCAACAAAACAATAAAACGATTGCAGGAGACAATTACATTCTTAAACAACTGCTAGCACACCAATAACAGTGTAGAAACTGTTTCTATAAGCACAACATGCACCCCAACAGTCATGTTCAGCAAAACACGTTTCAGTCATGTTTCAACACCCTGAAAAATACATCAAATCAGATCACTTTAAAGATATCTTGAATTCAAAAAACAAGAAACTGTCAATAGTTTCCATAGAGATTCTCGAATGTGCCGTTTTCTATTTTTCGACATTTGATCTCATCTGTATCTGGAATGTTGCTTTTATTTCTTTCATTCTGACTGAATTTTCACATTGGGATCATTGTGGGATATTAATTATTGTGATCAAAGTAAAAATCTTCCCATAAGCCTCTAACAGAAATGTGATTAAATATGTTACAGTTTACCAAAATAAATATCAGTCAAACGTATGTGAATCAGCCTGTAACACTAGCAGAACCCTTTTTATAACGTTTAATAGAGAACCTTGTCTTTAAAAGTGCTGTATAGAACCTCAGTGGTTCTTTAAAGAACTTTCTATTCATCAGAAGTCAGGAGGGTTCTGTTTATTTAACCACTTTGTTTTTCTCCTTGTAGCATTTTAACATGTTTTAGTTTGTAAACAACAAAACATGTAAGTTAATACTTTCAACAATAAATGTAATGCAATATTAAATATGTTCATTTATTAAATTACATTGTCACAAGTTAAAAATATACATGAATATAAATCACATTGATATAAATATATAAACAGTATATGCAAATATAACAAATCATTACTCAAAATGACACAATGTTAGATCATGTTAAATATTATTAGATAACTGGTGCAATAACTATACAATTTGGAAAAGACGATCATTGTAAATGGACATCAATTACATGAAATAATAAAAATGAAAATGTTAAAGAATGTTGAATACAAAATATTGACATGTTCTTTAAAAAATTATTTTACCGAGAATTTTTTAGAATTATTTAACAATTTTAATTCAATTCAATTTAAAAAGCATTGACATTATAGAAGTAGATGAAAATTTGCTAATAAAATTACAGAATGTTAAATTTACATTACTAACTGTAAAAATAAGTAGGATTGTAATCGTACCGCTGCATTTGTAACATTAAGAAAGTATAATAAAAAAAATCCATTAAATTAATAAAAGCAAAATTAATTAGGAAGTCCATTTTATATTGTTGGGTGTCAAATGGTGCAAACTGCATCCATTGGTCCTTGATATGTGGAGATGATGTTTGATTTTCTGTCCCTACATTTCAGATAGGTTTTGGGTCTGCCTGTGATCATAGCAGATTCCCATCATGGTTTTGGTTGATGGGCTACAGCTGTGGTTATCATTAGGTGGCACAAGGCTGGGTGTTTTGCTGATTTAGAGCTGGGATGGAGCTCATTCAGCTGGGATGGAGACATGGAGAAAACAATCTTGCTAGAGAGAATTATTAAGTGAAAATTGCATCAGGAGTCGATGGGCACTTGATGGGAGCATGACATCCATCTATACAGCCAATATGTTCATAGAACTGTACTTTACCAGCAGCAGCGGTTGAACTTCTCTGGAGGATTAATTTAAGAATCGTTTGCTGTAATCCTCTCTCCTGCAATCAGCTCTGTTCATTCCAGGATAGATTAAATCTTTGTCTATTTTAAAATATGTCTGTGCAAGTCACTTTGAGTTTAGTCTACTTCATATATATTTATGTATTTATTATATATATATATATATATATATATGTGTGTGTGTGTATATATGTGTATATATATGTATATATGTGTGTATATATATATGGGTGTGTGTGTAAAGGAATGTGTTCATTGTTGACAGCTCTTGTTGCTGCGGTGCTGAAATCATTGCAAACAATGAAATATTACAGAAAGGACTGAAACTTAATCCCATTTACCATACAAAACATACAGTTACCCAGTTAGTCAATATGTGCAGGTAATATTGACTTCAGACGGTTGCCACAGTGATCACAGTTCATCCCACTAACCCTGTTGCTTAAATAGCCTTTCCTGTGCACCAGCTATCATTATAAAGAGATATACACAGTTAGCACGGGACATGAGAAGAACATGTATGAACTTTGATTATAGAGATATTTGATGCTATTTAACTTGATTAAAGGAGTATAAATCCTGAAACAGACACTTCAGGTAATGTACTTGCATATTATTATTATATTTTTATTCCTAACCTAATAGTCAGTATACTTTGATTGGTACAGATAATGCATGTATACATTTATAATTATTGTTTTATAGTGAAACGGCTTCAGTTACATCTAATTCAAATATTTTGTGACAGAAGCAGCTGTGCTGTAAACGTCTAATGCTGAAATTCTTTTCTAGAATCATTTATTCAGAAGACAACAAGACATCAACATCATGGTATTCTGCAAATAGCCAATCACAACACAATGCAGCTTGTTACAATGTTTAATAGGGTGCTTTGCTGTATGTTACATAGGGACTATATATTAACATCCACATAAAAATGAATATATATTAACATATTTATTTTTAATATTTATATATTAACATTTACTTATATTTAATGCTTTTTTATTGTTTAAACAATGTTAATCATTTCAATATTAACAATGCATATAATATATAATTTAATATTAATAATCATGTTTCACTAATTATTTATAAATAACTACAGTACATATTTAATTAATATTCTAGGTAATGCCATGTAAGTGTCATTAGTTATTGTGCATATTCTACAGTGTTTTGTTGTGTGTTGTAATTATACAGAAAATCATTTGGGTTCATTTTTTTTCATAATTTTTTGTTATTTATTTAGTCAAAGCTTCAGTATAATTAAAGTATAACTAGTAAATGTATTTTATTGTGACTTATGCATTTTTAAATCTGGACAGGAAATGTATAGTTTCCAACATGTTTGGTTTTGGACTGGTTGGAGTTCAAATTCTAAGTAAATTTAGGCATTTTTGAGCAAGATGAGAAAAGGAGGATATTAAATGTTAATGTGTTCAGTAATGAAGGATTGTTGTAAAGGGGTTATCGTTGTGACAGGTGGTCCACTTTAGTGGCAATCATCACAATCATTTGTGTTACTTAATTCCCACTCAGTTCTCCCTTAACGAAGCGTTTTGGTAGAGTTTACATGTTAATGTAATGTTCAGAAACCCCATTACAAACTGATGCACGCAATGCAAATAATCCCAAGATATTTCTCTGTGAATGCTTTGCCCATTCTGCTGTTTCCCTGTGACAGATGGAGCACTGGAGTCTTGTGCTAATGGTTCTGCTGGTCTTCAATGGGATTCATGGCACCTCAAGCACCACAACAGCCGCAGGCACCAGTTCAACTACACTGGGAGGGTCCACACTCACAGGCGTAACCACCACAACAGCCTCTGCATTAGTGCCTGTTGCCGTGACTACTGGTTCAACCTTACGGACAACACCGGGTAGAAATATATTCTTGCTCTTTATATGTAGTAGTTGTATTTACTTCCATTCTCATTGCAGACAAGTGATGTGAATGAAATGTACTTTGTTACACTAGGACCACAGACCACATTGCCAGCGGCAACCCCAACTACAGCCACATCCCCAGCTACAGCCACATCAATAGCTACAACATCAGCAGCAGCCATGATCACAGGCTCAACTATAAAGCCAACACTGGGTATAAAAATACTTCTCACAATGAAATATATTTAAAATGCTACACTGTGATGTGAAGGAAAGGTTTATGCAAGAACAAGCCTTCACTATCATTCATGTTCATGCTGTCATGTTCATGTAGCATGCATGGTTTTGCTATGTGAAGTGATGTGCTGGACACATTTGGTGACCCATACTTGGAATTTGTCCTCTGCATTTAACCCACCTAGTTAGTGCACATGCATTAGGAGTAGTGAGTTGTGAACACAAACCTGGAGCAGTGAGTGGCACTGCAGCACCTGTGGGGAGGAATCAGGAGTAAAGACACCTCAGTTTACTGCCAGCATTGAGAATTGATCTAGCAACCTTCTGGTTAAAAGTCCACAGCTACCCCACTTACTCTAGTTATAATTACTTGTAGTTTTTCTAGTTATGTGGTTAACTATTGTTAATAAATGAACTACAACTAAATACTTTCAGAGATGGGGCAAGTTAATACATTCTGATAAAAGGGTACAAGCACTGGTGATTTGTGAACTAAATGACTAAAAGAGTTTAGTTAAAGCAAATAGAGTTTTCACTGTTACTCATATAAAATAATGCTCCTCTCAGCTTGTTGGGCTTCTCATTAAAATCTAATGAACAGTGTTTGGTATGTCTTGTCTCAATGCAGGAGTCTTGATCTGGATGATGTGGCTCGTACAGTAGAGCACAAGTGTCCAGCACAATCAACTGAAGAGCAACTTCAAATCTTTATGTTTATTTTCAGTGCTAACAAACATTCCTCCATATTTCCATATTTGTAAAGTATCAGAAATATATCACCCAATAAAAGTATTTTCATGATATTTGTCATGTTATTGCATTATATGTAGATTATATAGACTACACCCGCAACACTAAACAGTCTGCCTAAAACCAGAGGTACATTTGGACCGGGGCCATCCGGGCCTGAGCCCTCGCAGATAGGCTTACCAGGGCTTGACACAAAGAGAATTTTACTTCAAGCAGTCTGATTAAAACAACATATAACTGATTAACAATAACAGAATATAACTATGGAATTACTCTAATAATATTGCATTTAGTGTAAGTGGTATTTGACTGTGGATAATAATATATAATGTCTGGTGTACTAACAGTAACACGTTTTCGCGGAGAAATCAAACAAATGAGTGTAGCACACACACAAATAAACTCAGTTAATATGCAAAACATGTTGAGTTTTTATATTTCAAACATGATACAAAACAAAATTAAACATGAGTGCTGTTTTCCTGAGTACCATCACGACTGAAAATGAGACACTAATTTCATACAACTGTTCAATCAGCTAAGTAGTAAATTAAGTCGTTAATATTAAAAATCACTCGCGTTTTGCGCGCGATATGTTTTCGTTCTATTTTATCAGCGAAAATAGTTCCAAACCAAAACCACAGCAGAAGCACAATGCACCTCACAGAAACATGTTTGCTATCTTTCCCCATATAAATAGCATCTCTGACCAACGTCATCACTAGGGGACACGTGGTTCTCTGCGTCTGAACGCGGTTGTTCTGTAGGTAACATGGCGAGCGACGGAGCGTCTGGTGCTGAATCTCAGCCTGATTTTAACACATGGACTCATGGCGAGCTACAGGCCAAACTGGCGGAGTTTGGTGCCCCTAATATGGGTGAGATTTACTTGTATCAATAAGAGCACTTTGGCTAAGTTTTGTCTGCTTTTTTCTTGCTAGCTAGCGTTAGCCGGTTAGCGTGTTTCTTAGCTTTCCGTGTGCCTGGGCCTTCCGTGCACCAATCCACTACGTGTTTTGTTTTAATATATATAAACATGGTACATGGGTGAAGTATAATTGTAATTATTGACCTATTGCGGGAATAAAAATACATTTATGGCGGCAAGCGTTCTAAATGTGCAGTTACGTGCAAATAAAATCACTCGTCACTTAAGAAAATGAGCGACGCTTTTACTACAGTAACCATAGTGTAACTATACGATTTGTAATAAAGCTACAGGAGTCACTGGTTTACCTAAGTCTCAATGCCTAAATAATAAATGTAGTAGATTATAATAAGTTGCAAATATAGCTTCAAACAGTAATCCAGCAATTCCGGTTTAAAGACACAAAGAGAAATACAGCAGCAAGCGATGTCGGGCCGAAGCGCTTGTAGATTCTCTGAAACTAATGCATGGTGGGCACTTGCGTTTAACTCCGTTTGTTTCGTATGTATGTATGTATGTATGTATGCATATTAACTATTATAATAAAAAATGTTGAGTTTTTCAGAGTTATCAATAGAAAATTTCAGTTCTGACCCTGGTGCAACAGTAAAAGGGTAGCTCACATTTTAAGCTTGTATATTTCTTAATTCATATTTTGAATAAATCTGAATCCAGAATTTATTTACATTTGTAGTTTTTGAATTCATATTTTTAAAAAAGGTACTTAAGTAATATACTTAAGGCAACAAAATAATATTGTTGTGGTATCTGTACTTTTAAGTATGGAACTTGAGTACTAGATATGAGACGTTCTTTCATTGCCATAAATTGACCTGCCATGGCAACACTGATATCGAGCTATCAATGTACAGAAGGGTGGATGCCCTAGACTACAGTGGTGGAGGAAGAAGAAAACTAACACTAATAACATTAATAATAATGAAAAGTTACAGATGCAGTTTTGACCCCTAAAAATGTCAAATCCTCAAATGAAAGCATTCTTAGAGTTTTGCTATAATTAAACCATTGCTAATGTTTATTAGTGCCGAGTACAATGTGTTCTGATCTGCAGTCTGCAGAGTGTTTATTTTTGGTTGGGCTTTATGTTCAGCTGTGTTCAAGTATTGGTCTCCGTCTAAATGTGTATGTTCTCTGTTCTTTCAGGCCCTAGAGAGGAGCTTATAGACAAACTGAAAGCTTATGCACAAGTAAGTTATACTGATAGTTCAGCTGTAAGTCTTGTAACATTTTTGCTTTCTTCCTAACTGTAACTTCATTATTTCACCCACAGTCTGGGATGGTCTTGACTAAAAGCATGTCAGAAGGGGACGACAATGGAATGACTACGGTAATGCCATATGTTTGTCTTTTTAAGGTTTCGTTTGAAATTAACTGAACCTTTATAACATCTCTTAGTCTGGTTCCTTTCACAAACTGAATTAGCTCATTTAAGTTCTGCTGTGTTTTGGGTGTCTTAGATGCCGGGTCTGCCACCCATGCCCCCGATGCCCTCCCTGCCCCTCCCGCCAGGGATGAACATTATGCAGCCCATGAATCTGATTGGCGGCCCTCCGCCCATCCACATCAGCATGATGCAGCATGATGACAGAGCTGCTCAGGTGAGTACATGCCTTTGAGACTGAACCATACAGAGCCTTAGAAATAAGGAAGCTAAGAACATCTAACATCTAAAAGCACATTAAGATATCTAAAATGTCTATGATTACAGGCATGTAAAAAAGATCAAGAAATTTTTTTTTCTGTATGTCTGAACCGTCACCATTGGAATATAATGTAACAAGAATTAAGTTAACAGATTTTACTAATAGCTTTACCAATCTAAAATAGTGAAACTTTCTCAAGCCATTTTTCATCCCTGCTAATATGGCTCCAAATTTCAGGTGAAAATGATCATTGTCTACAAATGAGTGGATTACTCAGCAACTATTCCTCAATGACATTTTAGGCTTATCACTATTTATGTTGGTCTTGCTTCTGTAAAGATTTTTGATTTGACACGAAATGACCCAACAGTGTCAAAGAAAAAGGTTTACCAGTTAAATGTTCCGAGTTAGATAAACAGCCTCAGCCCAGAACGAGTAGAAATAGTTCACTTACATTGAACCAGGAGATGAAGAGGATGAATTAAGTGTTAGGCTGGGAAAAGAAGACACAGCAAAGTTTAGATCATGTGACTGTGGTTTACGGTTTATTGATACTGATGTGGGTTCTAGGGTGATGCACGAGTGATGAATGAGCAGATGAAGGAACAGGAGCTCCTGGAGCAGCAGAAACGGGTGAGATCCTGTAACTTACATTTAACTTTACATTCAAAGCTGCTATTAAAATATTTCCATCTTGTGCATTCATTTGATATTTATTACAGTCCTTATCATGATATGCTTTTGCTAATGATGTGAAATATCTTTTCGTTTGGTCATACATCACTTTTTCTTTCAGGCTGCGGTTCTACTGGAGCATGAGAGACAGCAGGAACTTGCTAAATTCCAGCAGGGGGGTCCACCTGGCACCAGAGGGCCTGAACTGGGACCCCGACCCAACATTCTGCCCCCACTTCCCCCTCTCAGAGGTGAGATACCCCCCCAGCATTCATCCTTTAGGAGGAACACCACACTCAAACACCAAAGAACTAGCGAGGAGGAAAGCTGACACGTCACCTCACATCAGCTTCACTGGGGCAGAAACAGTTGCACTTGAACACACTGGACGGCCAACTATGCTGTGTCTGCTCTGCTCTGCTCTGGTGTGAGAGAACATAACTCTCCCACACAAATCTAAAGCTGATTGGTGCTCAAAAAAAACACATTGCCCAATGGCTGACCGGTGCTTGTTGTGTCCCGGGCTTTAGTTAGTGTTGAGCATCTAGGACTGAGAAAGAGATTCGCCTCAAAGATGCACAGTGATGCTTTCGCTAAACTGATGAACCTGATTGTCTTTAGTACAAGCAGTCATTGACTTTGTGATTGATCAGTGATATTGTTACTGTTTAAGCATGTTTTTCTTCCTATAGTTGGTTCACAGAGTGGCCCGCCCCCTCCAGGTGTGTTGGTGGCGTCTCAGTCAAGCAGTCAGAGGCAGAAAGTCCCACCTCCCCCAGGAGAGGATGCCAGAGAGGTATGAACTCTGAAAGACTCGACACACGTTGCATTGGACATACATACCATTACTAATCTGAGATTGATATGTATTTGGTGGTTTATTGTTTGTGTGTGTTTAGGTGTGGCAGGGTGAAGATCTTGGAATCGGGCCAAAGATCCCTCAGGTTCTGGAGAAGATTCTGCAGCTGAGGGAAATGAGACAGGAACAGCTCATCACTGCTCCTACAGGTCCCAATGAGAAACTGACTTATTGACCTGCATTTTATATCAGTCTTCGATGAGTCCTTCAAGTCATGTTTGAGTGATATGGGTTTTTAATGGTCTATATGATCTCTATATCGTACGATGTCCATACGAGAACAGGATGGCTAGTGTAGTGCTGAGACAGACATTTACAAAATTCTTACACAATGTTACACTAAACAAACAAACAAAAATAAATTAGGTTTTAGGACTAATGTAACAGCAATTTACATTCCTCTGTTGTAGATTGCCCAAGTGCACACTAATCAGCTGATGTACACTCCAAATAGAAGACTCATTTTGTGTACTGTAGATAGGGAATATTGCATTTTTCTGGGAAATTTCTTATTTGAAAGCTTTGAGGTGACACGCCTGCAATAAGAGTGTTGTTCATTCTCTGGCAGCATACAGTGGAGGTTCTGTTAAATTACATAAGTCAGTGAGTTCATAAGGTTTTTTTTTTGTTTGTTTGTTTTGCTACTTTTTTGGTACGTTGGCAGTTTAAAGATGTTTTTACAAGCACATCAAGATGTAATTTAGACTTCAGAACTTTGAGTTAAGACCGTTTCAGGAAGTCAAATACATTATTATATAGTTGAACTGTTTTTTTTGTCTCCACAGAGGAGGATGATGATGATGAGAGAGACATGAATTCCTCTGGCCGTGCGTACAATGATGAGGATGAAACAAAAGCTCTTTCTAAAAAAGATGTAAGCCTCGTCCCACAAATGAGTGTTTGCATTAGCATGTGTAATGCTAGCAGTCCAGTTTAAGCTCCAATTCATGCTGCTTTCCTCATGGGGAAACAAATTTACCTCAAGTACCTCATGAGTTTGTCATGAGTAATGCTTGCATTGTTCAGAGTGATTCTCCAGAAACTCTACACTTGTGCAGTGTTTCTGATACAATGATAGTACAAATATTTACCTCTAACTGCAGAGAATGTAAAGCGACAGGTGTGTGACAGTGCTAAACTTCTGTGTTGTAACAGGTCAACAACACAAAATATTAAAGCTCAGATGTAAACAGTCAATCTTTCAAATATGAACAGAAATCATGTTCATGTTGTACAGTAGTTTTTGTTTGCTGTGTTCTAATGCTCATATTTCTGAACACTTCTGCTGAATATCTTCTCGGTTCCTGCAAAAGAATCGCAAGCGCAGGAACAGAAAGAAGAACAAGAAGAAGCGAGGGCAGGAAAAGAAACTGGAGGAGGAAAAGAAGGAAGAGAACCAAGAGAAGGAGTCGGAGGTGGAGATCGAGTACGTCACGGAGGACCTCGAGATCTATGACCCAAACTTCATTTTTTTCAAGAGGATCTTTGAGGCGTTCAAGGTCAGAAGCTTTTAAGTGGATACAGTGAGTTAACAAGAACGTCCAGGTTATTTCATAACGTGATGTCTGACCCTCTAAGATGGCAAATAGGATTTTAAACCTTTGTGAGGTAGCATTTTAAAGCATGTATAGATGTTTTCTGTATGTGTAGAAATGTGTTCTTGGTGTAGTCAATTAATTGCACTGCAACAAGTTTGGTGCAAAAATCTAAAGCGGAAAA
>JAZGTI010018804.1:0-11432 GCA_036877585.1 Botia kubotai
GTAAAGATATTTGTGCAAATCCTTTGACCGCTATTTTTGGTATTGTATATGGAAATAACACTTTGTCAAAAAGTGAATTGGATTGCATCGCCTTTGCTTCTCTTTTGGCGAGGCGCTTGATTTTAATTAATTGGAAACAGTCATTTCCCCCTGCTTTCAAACAGTGGGCCAAAGATGTGTTACAATTCCTGAGTTTGAAAAAAAAAGACTTAACTTAAGGGGCTCCGGATCCAAGTTCACTGTCTTATGGCGTCCTTTCATAAATTATCTTCAAAACCAACTATAACTGTGAATGGACTAACTGATGCTGATGTTGTCAGGTTTTTCTTGTGATTGACTGATGCTACTTTCTATTTCATCTTTTTTTATATATGTATATATATAATATATTTTTTTATTATTTTTTTTTTTTCTGTGGGGATGTACACACTGTAAAAGCACAATGTTTGTATGCATGTTGTTGTTTGCTGTGTTGATATGTGAATGTATGGTATCATTTCATTATCATTTCAATAAAAGAAATAAATGTTAAAAAAAAGAAAAAAAAGAAGGCAAGGCAGTTTTCCTGCACGACAACGCTGTAAAGGGAAAGAGATACCTCCCAATATCCGTGCTCATGCAAACCCATAACGGATGAATATTTGTCCATAATGAAGGTAAAAACACAAGAATATGAATTCTTCCATTATTTCAACACCTGAAGTTTAGGGAAGAACAGGAGATTGTGATGAGGGAACTGATGAGGCAACATCTGTTGGATAATACAAAAAGCATCCAAAGCATCCAAAAAGCACTAGCATCCAATTTAGATCTTTTAATGTGCTGTTGCTCGTCTGGTCACCCAAGGCTCAGCTTCTCGACAGCACAAGAAACCACCTTAAACAGCTCCTCAAATGTGGCAGAAAGAGAAAGCTGGTCTGCCTCAGCACCCATCTGGCTGCCAGCAGTCAGATCGCCATCCAACGCGGAGAGCATGAGCTCATTGTCCAGCTCAGAAGAGACTGTCAAGCGGGCTTCTATAGCTGGCATGTATTCATTTGATTCGCCGGAGAACATGAGAGAAAAGGTGGGGCCTGTCTCTTGCAGCTCCTCAGCCACAGTGCTGTGAGCCCCACAGAGTGCAGCCTCTGCTCTCCCTTAGCGATTCGCACTAAGGACAGTGAACTCTCTCAAGAGCTGACCTAGCATGCTTTGCTCCCCAAAAAAAACACACCCACATATCTTGCATGTTACCTAACCTAATGAATTATGGACATGGTTGCACACATTTCTTTAGAACTCATTCTGTTTTTTATAATAACTGCTTCCTAGCACTAATACAGCCATGGTCAGAAATATCGGCACCCTTGCAATTCTTTTAGAAAACGCAATCCTTCTCAGAAAATTGTTGCAGTTGCAAATGTTTTGGTATTCACATTTATGTTTTTGGTTTGCATTGGAACAACACAAAAAAGTCAAATCTGATACAATTCCACACAGAACCCAAAAAATGCACTGGGCAAAATGATTGGCAGCCTTAACTTTATATGTTGTAGCAACCCCTTTGGGAAAAATAACTAAAATCAAAACCCCCTAACTAAAATCAAACCCCCCCCAGTTGAAAACCCCCCTGCAGCAGGGAAACTTTGTGACTGTGAGACGGCATACCCGCAGGACAAAACACCGCTTTTCCGTTCCGATCACAAGGTTCTCCCCACTCAGTGACGCACCCACTGAGACACCTGTTAAAAGTGTCCTAGTTATCAGAGATTCTATTGTACGAAACGTGAAAATAGAGGCACCAGCCACCATAATCAAATGTTTAACAGGAGCCAAAGCGCCCGACATTAAAGCTAATTTAAACGTGCTGGCTAAAGCTAAACGTAAATTC
Organism: Botia kubotai; assembly: GCA_036877585.1. NCBI lineage: Eukaryota > Metazoa > Chordata > Actinopteri > Cypriniformes > Botiidae > Botia > Botia kubotai. Next base: position 1,871 of record JAZGTI010018804.1, read on the forward strand.
AGTTAGATTATTATACACGTATTATACACAGATGATGTTCGACTCCATCAGTGGGAGAATACTAAAGATAATATTAAAGATGTGTGAACTTGCTAGTACACAGTAATATTTACTGGCCCCCTCCCTGCTTATCGTGATGATGCAATACATAGCAGACTGTCATCACTAAATGGCTGGATGTCTAAGTGGTGCCACAGAAAAATATAGGTTACACAGATAATTGGAAACGTTTTTGGGGTAGACCTGATCTGTTGAAAGAGATGGCCTCCATCCCTCTAGGGCTGGTGCTGCTTGTTTATCTAGAAATTTGGCATATAGTCTTACTAATACTACTAATATTTGACTAACTGGGGCCCAGGTCAGGAAGCAGAAAGACTGGCTTAACCAACTGTCTGCCAGTCGTCACCTGCCACAAATGTCACATAATTTGCAACACATAGAATCAGCTAAATACTATAATATAGAGACTGTGTCTGTCCCCTGGACTGGTAAATACAAAAAAAAACTGTAAACAATTATGTGGCAATTTAATCAATGTTAAACAAATAAAAACGGTACATAACAGAGACAAACAATTAATAAAGCTTGGCATGTTGAATATTAGAGCTCTTTCTACAAAAGCACTTTTTGTTAATGATATGAACACAGATCAAAACCTAGATGTGTTCTGCTTGACAGAAACATGGCTAAAACAGGATGATTACGTTACATTAAATGAGTCAATCCCCCAAAATCACTGTTATAAGCATGAGCCTCGTCCAAAAGGCAAAGATGGAGGTGTTGCTGCATTTTATTTGAATACATTTACAGCTGCCCAAAGAACTGACTTTAGTTACAACTCTTTTGAAGTAATGGTGCTTAATATAGCTTCATCTGGGTAAATAAGCAGACTTTGTCATTTCTACTGGCTACTGTCTACAGGCCACCAGGGTACCTCAGACTTTATCAAGGAATTTGCTGACTTTTTATCAGAAGTAGTACTAGCCACAGATCAAGTCTTAATTGTTGATGATTTTAACATCCACGTGGATAATGAAAAGGATGCATTGGATTTTGGCTTTTAAAGACATTTTGAACACTATTGGTGTCTCACAACACGTGTTAGGACCGACTCATTGCTGTAATCATACTTTAGATTTGATTTTGTCTTATGGTATTAATGTTGATGACATCAATATTCTGCAGCAGAGCAAAGACATTTTAGATCATTATCTGGTGTCCTGTAAAATACATTTAATATGGCTGCAAAGTCACCTACTCGCTATAAATATAATAGAACAATAAATTCTACCAATAAATTCTAAGATTCTTTTATCAAAAACCTACCTGCACTGTCTTTATTCCCTAACATAATAGATGACTCTGAAAACCTTGACAGGGCAACAGAAAATGTTAACTCCTAACACCTTAGGAGCTCCTCTACGGTTAAAAAAGATTAGGGACAGCAGTCCAACGCCGTGGTATACTGAGCATACCCACGCTCTAAAAAGAACAGCCCGAGAAAATGGAACGCAACTGAAAGCAAACAAAACTGAAGGTATTTCGGTTAGCATTGATGGAGAATGTTTCAAATTATAGAAAGGCCTTAAGCTACAGATCTGCCTACTTTTCAAATCATTTAGAAGAAAATAAACACAATAAACACATCTATTTGACACAGTGGCTAAATTAACCAAAAATAAAGCGCATCTGCCTCTGACAGTTGTCAATACCATAATAGTTTAATACCATAATTCTTTAACAACAAAATAGACACTGCAAGAGAAAAAAATCATTAACATGCAACTGTCTTCAAGACAAACAAATCAGATGGTGCAAGGAGCCCAAGGAGAAACTCCAGTCATTCTCTACTATAGATAGGGATGAACTGTCAAAAATAATCATGGCACATAAATCAACAACATGTATGCTAGATCCTATACCTACCAGGTTGCTAAAAGAGATGCTGCCTGAAATTATAGACCCTCTACATAGTATTATTAATACATCATTGGTGTTGGGATATGTCCCAAAATCTTACAAACTGGCTGTTATCAGAGCCCTTATTAAAAAACTACAACTTGATCCCAGGGAACTAGTAAACTACAGACCCATCTCAAATTTACCTTTTATGTCAAAAATACTGGAAAAGGTGGTGACTTCACAGATATGGTCTTTCCTGGAAAGAAATGTTACCTATGAGAATTTTCAGTCAGGATTCAGGCCATATCATAGTACAGAGACTACTCTCATCAGAGTTACTAATGATCTGCTTTTGTCAACCAATCGTGGCTGCCTCTCTCTTTTAGTATTACTCAACCTTAGCGCAGCCTTTGACACTATTGACCACAGCATTCTACTAAATAGGCTTGAAAACTATGTTGGCATAAATGGAACTGCACTGGCATGGTTTAAATCATACTTATCTGACCGATTCCAGTTTGTTGCCGTGAGTGAAAAGGTCTCGTACCGATCACAAGTCCAATATGGAGTACCGCAGGGTTTAGTTCTTGGGACCCTACTTTTCACCTTATACATGCTACTTCTGGAAGCAGTTATTAAGAGACATGGAGTTAGTTTCCATTGTTATGCTGGTGATACTCAGTTATACATTTCTTCTAGGCCCAACAAGGCTCATACATTCACCAAGAATGCATAGTCAATATCAAAACTTGGATGACTAGCAACTTTCTACTATTAAATTCAGATAAAACAGAAGTTTTACTTATTGTACAAAAACTCTCCACATGGAGCAACATAGAACACTGCCTTACTCTGGATAGATGCTCTATAAAGACTGCTTGTCAGGTTTGCAAACAGAGGAATCCAGGCGCAGACAGCAGTGCACAAACAAACCTTATTAACAAACAAACTAAAGAGGCACACACTGCCAGACCAACAGAAGCCACGAGAGGGCGACAAGAAACTAACACCCAAACTTTGGAATAGTCTTCCCAGTGTTGTCAGATGTTGAGGCAGATACACTCTGTCATTTTAAATCTAGACTAAAGACCTACCTCTTTAATCTTGCCTACACATAGTCATATGGATTTATTACTCAAATCCCCTAAGGGATTATTAGGCTGCATTAATTGGGTAAACCGAAACCGGGAACACTTCCCACAAGAACAGAGGTACTGGCTCCACACTAAATCTGTCTGTCTTTCATTCCCCGAGGTCCTGTAGTCAGCTGGATCTAAATTCTGAGACCAGATGGTGGGGGACTGGATAAAAATGACCCTGAGACGGAACATCAGGATTTGATAGACTTCTTTAGTAAACCTACCGTTATTTACATGACGACTTTTAGCTTTATTTTGTTTCCTGCTTAGTCACAGCAGTGTGATGTTATGGCTGCAATTAGTAATATTATGCCTCACTGCTTTTTGTTGGCACGATTTCTCAGTGCCCGACATATCAAATATAATTGGAACCATCAGTTCCTTGCCACTGTCGTCCTGTTGGCTTGCTTGCTGGGAGACTGCTGACGTCTAACTTAGTCTATGGCTTTGTAAATTGTAAACGTCTAATATTTTATTGTATATATTTTATGAATGTATGTATGTATGCTACTTTTGCATGTTGTGTAGTTTATGGTACTATTGCAAATCCCTTATACCCCTGTCCCATAAGATGTTGTCTATTATATGCCATCCCTGTGTAAGCTGGAACGAATATCTTGCTTAACAATTTTGTGGTTTTATCGGTTCAGTCAACCCTTTATTCGTAAACACTATAAACCTAGTATACCTAATTAGTCTTATACATCCCACACATATTATTTGCAATAATACCATTAACATGTCCTACATTTGTTCTGTGTTTTTTATTATTATTCTTTCTTTCTCTATGTAAATCTGCTTTGAAGCAATGTAACATTGTAAAAAGCACTATGTAAATAAAATTGAATTGAATTAAATTAAATTAAATAGTTCCAGTGTTCACGCTTCGGACAAACATGAATGTGCTTGATCTGAGACTTTGGGTCACAAATTCATCCCAAGGTGTGTTCAGCTGGTTTTCCTAGTTTCCTAAAGTATATCTCCCCATTTGATTGTCTTCCTGCCTGTGGGACAATCCATGTGTTGTCAGCTCTGAAGTTAAATCAAAGAGTTAAAGAAATCACACATTACCAAAGAGAGGAAGGTTCCATCCTGTCTGATATTCTTCTGGTTGGGGATATGGTGGGGTTGTTTTTAAAACAGAATAACGTTTTTAACAGAGCACATGGCCCTATCCTGTCTGACACCCTCTGGCCTACCCCAGAGTGACAAATGTTCCTTACTATGTTTTGTTAATAAATCTAATGCTTGCACTAGATGATCAAAGAATCAAAGAATGAAATTTTTGACAAAAGTAAAAAATACTTAATCAGGGTCAGTATTCTGAGTCATTTTCATCTAGTTTCCTGATTCTAGTTTTCTGATTAAAGACTAAACTTATTCCTCCTGCCTGTGGAAAGGTCTGCGTGTTGTCATCTCTAAAGTTAAAACAAAGACCAAGCCCCTTCTTTCTGCCTGTGGGAGGATTTGTATTGACACCCATAGAGTCGCTTCACTTCCACTGAGCTGCATGCCTCAGATAAAGAATCTTTCACAAAAATTACATCTAATACTAATTTAGGTTAATCTTTCACATTATAACAAGAAAAAAATGGTGCATAATATTCAAATACAAAGCTTTTGCTTTGAAATGAATTTAATAAATGTTTAGTTTTAAACAGACTTTTGTCTATATATTAAATCTGCATAAGGTGACCTATTTTATATAAACATATAAAAAACAAAGATAATGCTATAGTAATTCAGATTTTTGTTTTATAAACTCTCACTGTATCTGTTCAGCCAGAGAATCTTTTTTGGGTGCGTCTTCGGACTTTTATGAACTTTCATCTTTTATGTAAAACATTTACAACGGAAATCAGAAAAACTTGTACACAATCTTTTAATTTTTTCTGAAGATATCTGAAAAATTATCTAAAGATAAATCAGTAAAATGTTGCAAAGACTATTTTAAACTTTTTATAAATTTAAAATAAAGATATACTGATACCATAATCATAGTTTTAAATATGCAGATCGTTTAGCATTGTTTTCAGTTAAACACAAATGTTAATTTGCCTGACATGGGGGACAAGAAAATCCTGTGATGGTGGACAGAAGCTGTTACTAGATATTCATAGCATCGCACCTCAGATAAAGACTCTGTCCTTTGGGTGACTCTTTGAATTGTCACATTACATATCTGTGTGTTAAGTTTGGTCTGTCTCTCTCTAGAAGAGACAGACCTTTCATTCTTTAGACATCTCAACAGCGGTTCAGAGAATCTCAAGAAGTTCCCTGGAAAATGGCTTTCCAGCATAACAGTATGTATCAATTTTGTATTTTATATATTTGTAAGAATATACATTATACTATGGTATTTAAAATGATATTTAAACTGTTTTGTGTAATCAAACAACATTATCCATAAAAATCAAGAACTGAATCAACTGGGTATTTATTTGTCAACATTGTCATATGTTTTATGTTTTTGACTCAATGTAGGACTATTTGTCAACATTGTCATATGTTTTATGCTTTTGACTTAATGTAGGTACTAAATACATAATATTTTCTGACACAAAACAACTGAGCATAATAATAGCAGTAGCCACCATGGGACTAATAAGAAGTCCCCTGCTTTAGTCTATGTGTGTGGTTGATACATTTTATTTTATTTCCAGATAAATTGCGAGCTGGATCATGTAATCCCTCTGATATACAGGTAAGCAGTAAAATGTAATTGCATTTAAGAGCTCCTGAGAACTCCTATATCTTGTTTAAATTCAGGTTTACAATTGACTAAGAATGTGACTACAGCATACAAGAAAATTTGCGACTTCTGCAGAAAATACATGTTTCTTTTTCTGAAGTGAATGGGGTGTCAATGTTCAGAACATGCTCTTCCAGGGCTACCAAGACACACTTTTTCTGTTTTTCAGCTCTTAGAAAGTAGATTTGATTTAAAGGTAGCATGGATCATTACCACAAAATTTTGTCATCCTATTAAGACAAACACTTTTTTCATGTTTTTAATCTTTATTTCAGGGTTTCTTGATTGCTCTCTGAGCACTGTCAAACATATATATGCTCCTTTGCTTTCACCCTAGGTCTTTCATTGAAGTAGAATGAAAGGAGACTTGCATCAACATGAACAGGTAAGACAGATGCGTTACCCAAACCAAATCTCATGCGTTTTAGATGGATAAAGATGCAGTTATCGTACTCTAAAATTTACTTTGTTCTACTTTAAACTACTGCTTCAATAAATGAATCATTTGAAAAGTATCTAATTACTTGAAGTGTAAATATTTCAGTCAGTGAAGTTCTACAACTGATACCATGTTGTCTTAATAAATAGCCTTACTTTAAGTAGAGATAAATGAAATAACACAGCATGGAACTCTATGCCAACAGTGTTTCTCTTTTGGTCTCACAAACCTGCCTGTTTTACCACATGAGTTTTGTGTTCACACCCAGAGGTTGTCAGGAACATCACCTTTGTTACAAAAAATGCATAGTTTTAACAATAGCTTATTCACCTTTTGTTTAAAAAAGCATTACCTTTTACTAAGGTTACAGTCTTGTTAGACTTTGGGCTTGCATTTTTTCTTCAGGTTGTTATTTTCTTAATGTTTGCTAATATTAATAGATGACATGCACTCCATTGTGTTTACCATGGCGGTTACACATGATAGTTTCATTATAATGGAATGAAAACATTGGTAAATACCAGCAAATGTACAGCAATGAACTCTGACATAATGTCACATTTTCTGACATAATCTACTGAAAGTGGTACAAATTATTTTATAGGCACATTAAGGCATTTGTTTTTACACTTTAATATGATAGTTGTTACTTTTTCCACCTGCCAAATTAAACTCCCTTTGAGTTTTTGACTTTATCACACTGATTCATGCCCCCTTGTCACATAAACATACCACATGAATATCATTCATTACTTTTCACTCTTTCACCAGACCTGACATTAACCCATTCTGCCAAACATTATCCTATTGTTTTGAATTTTCATTTAATTGTCATGTTTCATCGTCTCATTTTCCTTTTTAAGATGTTTTACTGTAATGCTGGTGAGATCTGTCTGTTTTCAGCTTCTCGTTGTTTGTAGCCATGATCTTGGATGTAGGTTTTAATTTAATAAAAATAAGCATTTACAACTGACTTCTCTGTCTTAATGTCATTGTTTTATTCTTTATCCAGTTTTATTTGTTGTGTGTGTGTAATATTTATTATTTCGCAATTTCAACAATATTTTACGCATTTAACAATGTTCCAACTCAGTTTGTATTTCCGCTTTAATGCAAACGCTGTGTGTTTTAGGTGAGTTTTGTTTGAAAAACATTGTCTACTCACAGACATGTACATTCATAAAATCATACAAACATTTTACATTTAAATGTCCTATGCATAAGTGTTGGTTTCATAAGCATTATTATTTTCTTGGAACACACCAAAACAAACACTGCTACATGTAAGAAGTTTACAAGAATTATGCCAGCACAACATTTTCTTTATGTTTATATGTGTATGCATGTGTTGTGTCTATATAGCATGGATTGAAATATGATAAGTTAATGTTGAGGGTCACAGGGTCAGTGAGAGTTTGATTAAGGTGATGTGCATTAGGTGACTTTCCTTAGTCTAACACAATGCAGGCTTGGTTCACATTTTGCCATGAAGATCTAAATATGTCATGTTCTAAATTACTATTATACAGTCTGTTTTAACTGTTAATTTAAAATTAGCCAATTATTAAACCATGAAGTAATATGTTTCTTTTCGGCTCTGATGACAAAACTGTTGTTTTGTCATGAACAGAAACTGTTCAAGAGTTGAGTATGCACAGAACTCTTTAGTTAAACCTGCCACGGGCATGACTCCATTCTAAGTCCCATGGTCTGGGGAACCCATTAAACTCAGTATTATTGTTGACAATAATACCTCTGAAATCAAATAATTTCCTGATTTAATCGCTCAGTTTGTCTATAAGACTCTGGGTGGTAACCCGACGTTGGACTTTTATTGACCTCCAGATGTTTAAAAAATGCAGACCATACTCTAGAGACAAATTGAGGACCTCGGTCAGATACAATGTTTTTGGGAAGCCCATAAAATTGAAAGACAAAATTACATAACACCTCAGCAGTTTCCAAAGCAGTGAGTAGCTTGGGGAGGGGAATAATACGTCAAGCCTTAGAAAAGCGATCAATGGTGGTCAGGATTGTGGTGTTTCCCTGTAAATTGGGCAGGTCGGTGATAAAATCTATTGAGATGTGATACCAAGGACGGTGAGGGGTTGGTAGTGGTTGTAGTAGACCAGCTGGAAGTTGTTTGGGTGCTTTGGATGTTTGACAAATTGAACAGTTCTGAACAGATCTCACCAGCATTACAGTGAAACATCTTGGAAGGAAAATGAGACGATGAAACATGTCATTTAAATAAAAAAAATTGTCAAAATTGTCAAAAATTAAGTAATATATAATAATGTTTGGCAGGATGGATTAATGTCAGGTCTGATGAAAGAGTGAAAAGTGTTGACAATAAATGATGTTCATTTGGTACAAGGGGGCATAAATCAGTGTGATAAAGTGAAAGAAAAAACTCAAACAGAGTTTAATTTGGCAAGTGAAAAAAGTAACAATGAACATATTAAAGCGTAAAAACAAATGCCTTAATGTGACTATAAAATAATTTGTACCACATCCTCTGGGTGTGAACAAAAAACGCATGTGGTAAAACAGGCAGGTTTGTGAGACCCAAAGAGAAAAATTGTTGGCATACTGTCAATGAGAGATCCATGCTGTGTTATTTTATGGTATGGCTTTAGAATTTAACCATCTCTCCTTAAAGTACAACTATTTATTAAGACAACATGGTGTCACAGTTGTAGAACTTCACTGACTGCAATATTTACACTTCAAGTAATTAGTTATTTTTCAAATGTTTCATTTATTGAAGCAGTAGTTTAAAGAAGAACATAGTAAATCGTTGAGTACGATAACATCTTAATCCATCTAAAAGACATTGGTTCTCAAGACATTGAGAATTGGTTTGGGTAACACATCTGTCTTACCTGTTCATGTTGATGCAAGTATCCTTTCATTCTACTTCAATGAAAGACCTAAGGTGAAAGCAAAGGAGCTGTTTGACAGTACTCAGAGAGCAATCAAGAAACCCTGAGATAAAGATATAAAACATGAAAAAAGTGTTTGTCTGAACAAGATGACTACATTTTGTGGTAATGATCCATGCTACCTATAAATCAGGAACTTTTTAAGGGCTGAAAAATGTCTTGGTAGCTCTGGAAGAGCATGTTCTGAACATTGACACCCCATTCACTTCAGAAGAATAAACATGTATTTTCTTGTATGCTGTAAATTTTCTTGTCCGAGCAGAGGTGGAAGAGGAGCGGCGCAGTAAAATGGTGGCTATGCGTCAGCAGGGAGCTTGGACCAATTGGGAACATGCACTGACTCGGAAAATTACCTGGTCAGAACTTTGGAGGTCAGAGCCAGCAA
>JAZGTI010018805.1:0-11431 GCA_036877585.1 Botia kubotai
TTCAAAAAGGGCAGTTGAGAAGGTGAGGTGATGAGGGAAACCTATTACATCCTTGGCGTGTACCTCCTTGGGGTATGATGTGACCTTTGACCTTCGGTCTCCACAAAGCCGGCTTTCATCTCTCTCCTAAAGTTCTCATCTTTTCCCAAATTTAAAAATGTTCCAGATGAGACTATTAGTGAACAGTTATTAAAACTGGATCACAAGAAGTGGGCATCAGAACAAATGTCCACAGGTATACTTCAAATAACTGCTGGAATGTGCTCTCAGAGAAAGGACTATTTAATGCCCTTTGGGGAATGACCTTTGACCCCTACAACAGGAATAATGCCAAGCAAAGAAAACAGCATGAGGCACCACTTTAGTGTGTCAGTCATCTAGACATGTCCCCTTCACTTAAGTGCAGAAGACATGTCTGCTTTACGTGATTAAAAACATAGTAAGCTGTAAAAATACACTCGCCAGTACAAATGCACTTACCAGTTAAATCGTGACACAACAAGCTGCCAAGATAAAGCTGTTACTTACAAGACGCAATAATTAAAAAAGACACAACTGAGCTAATGATGTTGCCATTTTGTAATTAAGAAAATAAACACAGTTTTAAACACCTTTTGTTTATAAGATTCCACTAAGTTTAACAAAAAACAAAACATGTAAGAGGAATGCTGTTTTATACAAAACTTGAAGGTATTCAGGGTGGGTGCTAGGGTGTTCTGGGTGTTTAATAAATGGGCCAGGTGATAAAGGCTTGTCATAGATAGTGTATATAGGCTTTGTTCAAATGCCCACCCATATAAACAAAACTTTAAACATGACATCTCTTTAACATCTTAAATGTTTCTAGATACACAGTAAGCAGACACTTTTGCTTCAGTTTTCTGCATCTCTGAAGTTTCTCTTAAACAAAAATACAGAAATCCTACATATAGTATGCTTTCATTAGTTTCAGAAAAACAATTCTCAACAATGTTAGCCCAGTCTGTAATGAAAAGTCAATATTATTAAAGATTTTAACAAGAGCACAAATATTTCTCATCAAATTTATCCAAAACATCTTGAAAATCTCCTAAGCTATGAAAGAACAACCTCTGAGCAATACTTTTTTTATTTATTTTTATTGTACTTTTATACTTTTTAATAAAATGTTACTTATGGGTAACTCATAGAACAATAGCAATGAACGTCTCGGCAAAGCATCATTTAATACTACAGTAAATGTGTTTCGTGCCTGGATATTATATTATATTAAAATACACCATAATTTCCAAGTGACAAAACAAAAACGAGCCTTGAATTCCATCCTATAGCACCTCACAGTATGTTTCAATGACCTTGAAGAGCTGTAGAATATTAGAGAGAAAAATCACTGGCAAAAAACATTTTGAAGGTGTTGGAGTAAATAAAGGATATGAGAGGGCATGAGAGGTATCTATGGTTACTTTGGCTTTACCACTGCTCATCTTGGATTGCAAGTGCAATAAAGTGAGGGAATGCACAAGTAAGAATTGTTATTACATGATCATTCTTTTACACAATCACCACAGACAACACGTGGGGTCCAGCCTGCCTCATTGCCCTCTCTCTCTCTCTCTCTCTCTCCTGCTCTCTCAGTTCCATCTGCTCTACGTGTTTTATATACTCACAACATTCTTATTTCACCTTCAAATGCCCTAAAACATCACATTTCACAGCATGTTTACATTATGTAAAACCAAACCAAGGTCACTTTTTTGAATAAATGTATGTACCAATATCATTATCTGACTGTCTCCTGTGTGTGTCCATTGCATCCTCTGTTGCAACTGGTGATCTGCCTTGCTGTCTACAGCCACACACTACATTCTAAGGCAGCATCAAACAGAAATGGAACCTTATGAGTGAATTGAAATGCTTTACATTAAACTGCAACACAAGTAATGCACATGTAATGCACTGAAGATCTGACTCTCAGTCAATTCCTACAGTTTTACATCTACATACTGCTAAGCTAACAATACAATATTCTTATAAGAATGTATACTGCACTGTACACATAAATACTGGTTAAATTACTTATTATTAGATTGTAATAATTAGTTTCAAAATGTTTGAATGGAATAGAATTATTGTCATTTTTCTCAACGTGTCTGCCATCTTAGAATTGCCATAGAAAATGAGGTAGTGCACAAAGAATAATGTTTCACTGCTTTGTAAGGATGTCTACATTTTTAGAACAGCGTTTGCGTCGGGAGTGCCTATGAGGTTTTCAAAATGGTGCCATCAGGCAGCTCACTAGATTGGAACAGAGCAATTGTGCGTTATTCAGTACAACTGTATCATTCTTTCTCTCACAAACACAGAGACACAATTTGGGTGTTTTGCTGCAGTGTGCATCCTGATAAACAACATAAAGACCGAAATGCATTCAGCTCCTCCACCCACCCCCCTCGTCAGCTCTCCAGGATTCTGGCCCCACAATTCACAATGTGCTCCTTAAGATGGGGGCCAAATTATTTCCTGTGTTACCTCCCTCTGAAGATCTATCATCCCTATGGTAGTAGACCATCATCACTGCTATCTCTCTCTTTCTCTATCTCCCTCTCTCCTCCAAACACTCCAAAGAGGCTGGAGAATTGAACACTCAGCTATTATTAGTCTGTGAAAGGACAATGTTTGGAGGAGCTATTTGGCGAGATACGGAGTGTGGAGGAAAGAGAACCGAGGGGGGCCAGCCAACCTTTTCTTCTGCATTTTTCTCCTTGGTTCTACTATTCTATTGCTTTTCTATTGAGAAGAAAAATCACGTTTTTTCTGCACAATATGAAAGATGTTTTCAGCATGTACGCAAACTAAGGGACGGTTAAACCAAGGAGGTCGACCACTAACAGCTTTCTATCTTGTGGACTTATAACATCTTTAACATCTAACAGTGCTCTGGTAATTACCCACAGACATCAGATGTGCTCTCATTGGACATTGACCCTTTACACCCTAATCAGGGCTCTTTTGTTATGTCTACCGTCTGGCTATTGACATGCTAAAGTAAAATGATCAGAAATATCAAAACACGTGTGGTTACTATTGGCACACAGACACATTTCCTTATGTTGTAACAGATGATGATGCTACTTTGGTGTATGTGTGCCAGCTCTCTTGGAACGTTTACAGAAAGTATCAATGACAAACATAAAAATTTGGCCAAATATCCCAAAAAATCTGCAAACTAGAAACGCTGAGTATGAACAGAGAGCAAGTGAAATATATTCACACACATTTCTCCCACTCAGAGATGTAATGGAAAAATTAGACTGTCTGAGACAAAACCATCATATTACAAGGCAAGAGTGAGAAAAGAATATATTTATGCTAATGAACTATATTACTAGGTAAAATACTTTTTTGTGATTATTATTATTATTAACAAATTTAATTCTTGAAAATGTGTCATTTTACTGTTTTAGAATTGTGAAGAGGTTCTTCATGCTCAACATGATTTTGCTAAGGAAAAAAAATTTCCTGGGTCCTAAGGGAAAAATCCCCATCCCTAACAAGAACCGTAATTTATCCCTAAAATTAAAGTGAAATGATAGGTAAATAACAATGGTGTAGAAGCACCTAACCCTGGTTGTAAACATATCCCTCAAATGATTGGTTGATTGGAATGTCGCCCCAGTGTCAGCAATGATGTTGATCCAGACATCTCTCACATGGCAAAATTATGAAGGCCCAGCTTCACATAGTGCCTGTAATGTACTGTAATAAACAGCCTCTCGTGGCTTATTGCTTTATTAGCACATGCCCAGGGCTAATGGAAGTAACTGAAGGTACAGCATTATAATTTACACGACAATGATCTATAGGGTATAAATACAAGAGCCAATTCACATTATACAATACAGATTATAAATATAGGGCATAATACAGTCAACAGTGATGACAATATCTACGAGCACATAATAAATGTTGTGGTGATGATCTACAATGTACCAGGTCCTGTTTGTTAACAGCTAAACAGTAGAGAGCTGTATCTCCCATCATAGCTTTATTGCGCACCAATCTCATGGTCCAATGACCTCTTTTAAATCCGTAACCCCAGAGTAGGTGCATTTTCACAGCAGGCTTGTGATTCAAAGACCTTGATACAGAGCCCAGATCAATTTAAGATTGAGGGATTCATTACGAGAAAAATGCTTAGAGAATTTAACGGCAAGATTATTTTAGATATTATCTAACTTGCTTGTCAAAATGCTGCCAACCATAACCGAGTACTAGGACTTTGGTTCAATCTGGGATGTGAAATTTGGTAAGACTACAGTGCAAGCAAAAACCCTTGGAAGCATAAAGCTGCCATTTTAATTCATACAGTTAAACAAAAAAACTTCAACAACCTCAACCCTAAATCAACATTTCTCTGCCCTTTAGATGTATTCCAAGAACAACTTTTGCTTAGCTTTTCAGATTTTGTATTGCCTTTCTGATGGTGCTACAAAAGAACATTCTCAACATAAAGTTTCTGGGAAAAGGTTAGTTGAGGAAAGAACTCTTCTGAATATTACCTCAAAGTTCAAAACATGCTGCAGGTTCTTCGTCTTTCATTCATTTATCATTCTATTAAGTCTTCCACCTTCATCTTATATTAGGTGCAGTGCCATCGATTTTTCCACTACATGCTGTAGAGTTTGTATCACTATCCTCAAGACCAGAATCAAATTAAGTGTAAGTACTGCTCTTTAGGGGTGGTTAACAATAAAAAGGTCTCTTTATTAGAAATACCGTACTATCCTAACAGTGCTCAATCTCAGTCAGTGTGTTCTCAGGATAGACAAAGAACAACATTCAGACCAACATTCTCTCACCAGCAGCAATGAGTATGTATGTATATAGCTCCTTGATCCAAAGCTCAGAATACCAACAGCAGGATCGTGGAATGTTGTTATGCAACTTTTTAATGCCACAGCCAGAGAATCCGACCCAGTTGTATAGTACAAATGATTTTAGTTGTTGAACAGTTTAGGACACTGCATAATTTCCATACTTCCATTTGTGTTGTTTTGTTGACTTCAGTATTACTCTGCAATAAAGAATATGTAGATGTGACCAAACTTTTTACTTGTACTGTAAAACATCTTCCTTTTATCATACTATAAAAATATCTTATTCTCAGTCAAGACATCAACATTAAATGAGTGCATGAGTAACAGACTTTCTGTGTTTCAGTGGTGATATACTCTAGAATTTTAAGTTTAGCGTATTGCAGTTCGTAGAGCTAAAACTTTGCAGCTGATGGGGCATGTTAGCAGAGCATCACTGCCTGCCCCATGTGACAGGGTTTGCAGTTTCAGACTTTACATGAGGAGTGAGAGGAACGTGATGTAAACTCTCCTCCCCTCACGCAACCGTCCACACGCCGGGCCCAGTGTGCCATCTCCAGCCTCATGTGGAGCGCGGACTAATTGTGGCAGGCGAACACTTTAGACCCATTAAAAGGTGTTAGACCCCCTCTTTGTCCCCCTGTTGGAACAGATGGCTTTGGAAGCCTTCAGAATTCTCTTTAACTAATTGCCAGCACTCAAGAGGACGCAGAAAGGGGTCCACAACACAGCCACTCCTTCCCAGCACAATCCAGGTGCCTGGGGGAGAAAGGTCAAGGCAGGCCTAGAAGCAGGAGGAGGTGATGGTAAATATACGCGTGGTGCCTAACACCCCTCAGTGGTCACAGGAGGGAGGAAGGAAGGAAGAGGGGAAAAGACTGTGTCAGGAAACAGAGTGGTGTCAAGGCAGGAACTGTTTGTTAGAGATGTGTTGTGATCAGTATGAGGTGACATCGAAGGTTGGGCGAGGTCATGAAGTTCATATTTTTATACACTTATGTGCTGTGTGCATGTGTAACATGGATTCCACAGTGACCTAGGGACTTCTGAGTGTCACTCCGTTAGTAAACATATACTCCAAGGGACAGCAAAACCATAATTACATCCTACAATACATCCTACATTATTTCTGGGCCTTTTTCATGTCATCCTCCGCTGCAACATAGAAAAGTATGCACTTTAAGATGTACTGTTACCCACAATGCACTCTGCTTAGCTCAGCTTTAAAAGTCAAATTATAAGCGTATAAATGTTCCATGTCTTATTGGGCACATTTTATCAGTTCACAATATTTGAAAAACACATCTAAAACATCCCACAAGTCCTTTTGTTTTTAAGCCCCTCCCCTTCAACCAGTTGTCATACACCCTTATCCTTACACTTATCCTGATTGAATCAATTCCATATTAAATTGAAGCACTTTTGTAACATTTGGAAATATATCACTTTATAAAATAAATAAATCATACAGTACATGCTTACATACTAGGCAGTGCAATACTGTGATTTCAATCACAATATTAATCTATCGGCAACAGAATGTTGCAACAGCTTGGAATTATTGTGTAGGCCTATTATTTTACCTCTAACAAGAATTTTGTGGGATGCGTATTAGTAATTGCGGTGCCATTTAAAATCAGCATCCCATAATAACGCCACTTCTACAGATCAATGTTGATTAAAGGTACTGATATGTATTAAATGTAACTCACATACGCCCACATGTGCATTAATATAAAACTCGATGTGGTTGCATAATGCATTCAGCGGAGTTTCAGTGCTAAACCTCTAGAGACAGAGTGCTAATTGAAACCCAAAAATGTATGTTTGAGAGACATGAGTTGAGTGTGTGTTTGCAAATGTGTGCAAGTGTAGCTGCTTGGCTTTGGGGGCACCAAACGCAGGAATTTATTCATTGCCTAATGAATGTGACATTTAGCTGATATTTACATGCCATGTGCTGTTGCTTTTGCATGCAAAATGCTAAGCTTAGATTAAATAAATCTTGCCAATTACATACAATGCAATCACCTATGCACCTACGTCGTCCACACTGGCCTGGATGTTTGTCTCCAACAATTAATGTCACAGGGCTCATTAAATGCTACAAACGGACCCGCAACACATTGAAAACTGGATGCAGGTTGTCACGGTGACCCTCTGTTATATTCTATTGGCTCACTGCTCATCACTTTTTGTGATGAGAGAACATTACAGTTAACAAATTTACCCGGTAACCAGGAAAGCTGCTTGGGTGCATTCCCTGCGGATTCGCCCCATGGACACATGATGAGATTATGGGGCTGTCTAGGGTGTCGACTCGTGCCGGATCAGATCAGATTCCAGAAGGAATGGCATTACTTGTCTAATGGATATGTCATAGTCACCATTTGAATGGCAGGCTGCTAAATAATACACATTCACTGGCTTCATTTAAGACATGTTAAAATAGCATCGTAACTGTGTTAGCCTGACAACATGAAGCCAGCACACCGGGCTTGGTTAACACTAAATGACATAAGAAAAGAGTATGAAGACTAAATTTTTGCATGTAAACTGCTCCTCTTTGGTTTGGTCCTAGTTTTAAGAGAGCCTATTTTCTAAAGTTTACAGTTTTATAGTTTAAGAAACAGAATCTAAAATATGCAGCCATTAGATGAAATGCAGAATGGAGGCACAATTACATTCACCAGCTCACCTAAGGTGGTATTAAGTCAGTTAATTAATTTTCACATGCATATACACCGTTGCGGTGCTGGTTGTGATTATTTCTGACATTTGAACCCTATTAAGGTGCTAATGCCCGTGGCTGTGTTACCTTCAATCTTTCTACTAAGATCACACTCATTAACTGACAGTTAGCATGCCATGCTCTGAGCAATCACACTAATAGAATTTTAGAAAAATGTTTCACTTTCTGTTGGTACATATTTAAATGTAAAGCCATTCTGTCAGACCTCCGGCCACATTGTTGTTTGTGTTAGGTTTGAGCTGAAGGAAGAGTAGTCGTTACAAGGAGTCAAATTATACAATAATTTTCTTGTTTATAACATATTTATAACATGTGAAAATATATATTTATATTTATTTTATAGTCATATTATATTGTATACATTTTATAGTTATATTTCACTTTCAAAAATATATATAATAAATATTCAACATACTGTCTAGAGAATTATTTCCAGCCAAAATTTACTGCAGAAAGACCAGAGTTACAGCACTGATAGATGACATTGTACGCTGGTGGTCTTATTTAATAAAAAGAGCCATTTTAGTGATTAGCAGTAAAATTTTACTTTCCCTTCTTTATTATCACATACTCACGTATATACACTGATGAGTCTTTATCTCCTGAGCAACATCATATATACCCATATATACCTCAGGTGTTAGTTGTTCTTGCCAAAATAAAAGTGTGTGTGTGCGTGAGTGTTGTACTAAGGACCCATTTGTACGGTTGCCTCAAGAGCCTTTTGATATGTGCATGTGCGAGTGTGTCTTTTTGTCAATGTGAGTGTGTATGTGCGTGTCCTCCGGGTGCTGCCAGTTGAGTCTTAAAGTGTCTCTAATTATCCCTGACCTTCTGGGACGCTCTCCATTTCAATCCACACCCCTGTGGCTTCTTTCAAATGTCCTCTTTCTTTGAGTCTCTCTCCCATTTCTCCTGTTCGTTCCTCATCCATAAAAATAACCCCTCCGATCCAAGCAATCCATTAATTGGTCCATTTTTTTGTAAGAGAAAAGAAAGGGGGTTTGGGTAAGACGTCCCCCCCCCAAGGTCAAGGAAGGGGAGAAGCAGAGACACACCTGGACGCTTGGGTGAAACATGCTTTTGATAGCACTGCTGCTTAATTGCTGCAGAATTAAAACCGGTTAATGTGGATCAAATTTAATATGTAATATGAATATGATATATTGATATGAATATGAAATGTAAAACATTAAAAAAAAATTTGATTTCTGCAGGAATTCATATAAACATCAAAAGCTGTCGAGTTCATTTGGAAATCCAGATGCCCACTACTTCCTTGACTGACCACTGTTACAGCCCCAAATGCAAACGCTTCCCCCAAAATCACCTGAGCGGCCAAGCAGAGTAAACATTACCTTCAAGTGCTATCAACAAACAGCTCATTGTGTCTACATGGACTGCATTTACCCTTTGCCCTCCTAACAGGGTTCAAAAGTTTAAACAACCCTTGTAGTGTCCACACAGGACAACAGCACTATAGACAAACATTAACTAACAGAAGTCTCTCAGTAAGGAATGTTTGCTTCAGGAAGGTATAGGTTAAATCGGCAACTTTTTGGGCTAAAACTTTCATTCTTAATCAAGTCTTGAAAGTTTTAATTCAAACTTAAAAATGGATCCTAATATAACTAAACACATTTGCATTTTTTTCTGATGAGGGAGGCTAATGGTGACAACGCTGTGTTTCAAAATGTAATTGGGAAATTCTTTAAAGCTATCATTGAAACCTGAGAACATATAGACAGATGTTTGAAATCACGCCATAAACATCTAAACTGATGTGTTTCCAAGAACCGTATCTGTTCTAATGGTACAAACAGCAATCCATTTAACACAGTTCATAGGAAAATAAATAACAAATGAGAAAAATACAAACAGACTGCAAAATTGCTAAACACAGATGTTATTTTCTGATGTCCTTGCCTATGTGAAAATTACATTTGAGGGCACATGAAGGCAGATGCCTTGTTGAAGATAATAGTCATAACTACAAATGTTCAATTCCAAAAACAGAGGGGAGAAAAAATCATAATGGAATTGCCATGGAGACTGTAATTATTGTGCTCTGTCTCCGCAGATGTGAGGAGAGCGAATGAGTGAGGGCGTTAACACGATGGCATGACGGCAGCGAATATAGTAGCCCTCGCTGCCAGTAAACAACCCTTCCATGCAGCCAGCATCCTGCTATAAAGTACACTATCTTTGGTTTGGTTGTCATGGAAACCAGGAAGGAACAGAATGCTCTTGAAAGTGTGACTGAACAGTTACATAGACAGGTCACCGTGGCCAATGCTAAGTTATGTGACCTTGTAAGCTGGAATATTTATTTGCTGGTGTGAAAAAACAGATTTAGAAATATACTGCTTTTGATATGTTAACATGCATCATTTTTACCTATAGGCTGATTCACGAGTTCGCACTAACATGCAATCGCAAATGATCACTGATGTGTATTTGGCGTGCTGTCCGGGGGGAGGGCTCCAGGCTCGGAATTTGGCCTGAACCCAGAGTACTCCCCTAAAAAAGCCGAATAATTGACGGACAGCCGTGGAAAGAAAAACTCCCCCCCAAAAATGTAAAGTAAATAAAAGCGGCGTGAAGGCATTTGAATAGAACAATCTTGGACCGGAAGGGCTCTCGCAGCGTCCGATGGGAGATCGAAAAGCTTGCGGCGCCGGACGGGTAAGCCCCGTCAGCGGTCGGGTAGTGACAACATAACGAAGGCAAAGTATTAGCAATTAAGAAATCAGCAAATTACGAAATTGGTTGATTTTTACTACGAACTAGAAGGGTATTAAACAATATGAGGAAAATTTTAAACTAAATTGAAAAAACGGCATAGAAATGCGCATAACAGGATGGGATAAGCATAAAGCGAAGCTAGAGTGGAAGGGCTCGCAAGCGGTCGGGTAGTGGACTTTAACGAAAGCAATGTTACTAGCAATAAATTGATACTGCAAATCACGAAATACTTAATTTATTACTCCGGAGCTGGCGGTATTAAAGGACTATACAGAAAATCTGAAACGAATTTGAAAAACGGGGAGGAAATGAAATAAACAATGTGACGGCTAGAAAGCGAAATAATGGCAGAACGAAACGCGGTATTCAACGAGAACTTAAGCTACGGTGCTTGCGGCCTTGGAGGGAAAGCCTGGCGAGCAGCCGGTCTGTTTCGAAATAGACGAAGACGACGTCTCTTACAAGTTTAGTTTCAGAATTCATTACTCGGGTCTTAACAATGTTATACGAATAGGCGGACAATCTGGAATTTAAAAGCGGTATAAAAACGAAATTAAGAAAATAAGGAGGGCTGGCTTGCGGAACGGAGGAAAAGCGAAATAAAGCAGAACAAAACGTTCAACCGGGAGGGTTCTCGCAGCATCCGACGGGAGCTTAATGCTCGCGGCATCGGACGGGTAAACCCCGCCGGCAGTTGAACGAAAGCGTTTTCGCGGACGGGCTTATTTTTTAAGGAAAGCGAAATTTTGAAACTGGTTTTTCCGTTTGATGGGGGGGCCCTCGCAGCATCCGACGGGAGCTACGACGGAGATGCTCACTGCATCGGACGGGTAGGCCCACGCCTGCAATCGAAGGGGTGATGCCCACAGCATTCGGACAGGGGGGCTCGACCAGCAATTCGGAGTGGCGAAGGTGAGGACCGGGTGGTCCTGCACGACTTCCGACAGGGTGCCCGCACACCGACGCGAACGTGACCATCCGACGAGGCCTAGCAAGACAGGCTCACTGCTATTCAAGCGGGGAGGGCTCGGCTGGTGCTTAAAGAGAGGACGAAGCTCTGCCCGAGAACGGGGGCCTGCAA
>JAZGTI010018806.1:0-11430 GCA_036877585.1 Botia kubotai
TTCATTCATTCAGCAAATCTGTGGAGATTTGCTGTGATATTTGATTTAATGCACTGACAAACACTGCTGTGCTGCAGTAACAGGAGCAGATCTTTATTTGGAAGCAGGCCCTTATTTGTAATGGACTACTTAAATCCAGAGCAGCCCATTGGCTTATGGAAGACATCGGCTCCCTTCTGGCTTGCTGTGACGCACTCAAGGTGCTCTGGATCGCCCGGTTCCCCGCTCACTGACACAGGCTCCTTGACTCTGTGTGTCTATAGGAGACCAAGGGAAATGGCTCTCTTATTGCCAGCCCTGATTTGGAGAAGGGGCGGTATAAATGTCAGCATTGTTATGAACTTTAGGGAGGGACTTAATTGGCTCCTGGAAACAGTGATGGCATCAGATGATGGTGTTCCTGTTGGCTTCTGTCGTGTTTCTCTTTCACAGTCTAACAGAGCACAGAAGTCAGGAAAGATCCTCCAGTACTGTGAGGATAAAAGGTTTAGTGGGTTTGGAAATACCATCTAAACATTCTACAACTATGGTTTTTACATGGCCAAAGATATGCAATTACCTCCTAATTAACAAATAAGTCTATTTTTAGACAGCATTTTAACAGCATTAAACATATACATATATTGTGTACATATGTGTGTGTGTGTATATGTTATATATGATATTATATAATCAAAACAAATACTGCTAAGGAGCTCATTGACTTTCAGTGTGACACTGCCATAAGGAATGGTTAACTGGGTCTAATGTGTCACAAAGTCTAGACCTAAACCCCACAGAATGTCTTTGAGATTAAATGCAAGGTCGACTGCATCACCAAACATTACTGCCTGACTGATCTGCTTGTATATAAATGGGAGTAAATGCCTGCAGCCGTGATCCAATATCTAATGAAAAGCCTTCACAGATGAGTGGAAGCATATATAGCAGCAAAAGGACTCATTACCTTCCCTATATAGCTAAGTCATTTAATGAGGGTTTAGCCTGACGAGGACCTAACTAGTCAAAACAAAGCTTTTCTCTAAAAGCACCTGGAACTTTATATCGTTTATGCTTTTTTACTGCACGTGTATCGAAAATTAGTTCTAGGTGTGCTAATTTACTCCCATCCAGACACAAACGCATCAGCAAAAGCATGAGGTCATGTTGTACGATGAAAGTCTGTCTCACAGTCAGAGTTTAAATCTATCCCCAAAGATGTACAGTTAAGTCAGAAGTCGTAACACAATCACATTCGAGTGGAAAGTGGCCGTGGCTACATAAGGTGACTAGGTACATAAGGTGTCATGCTAAAACTGTTGGGGTCCAACCAAATCTGTTAATTATAAGATGGTGTCTGAATACTTGTATACTGGTTTATATAGTGCATTAAAAGCACTCCTACTTATAACCTCTTACTCTTCTTTTTCTCCATTCACAGTATGTGCAGATCACACATCAAGATTCTATCTCAAAACAGAAGAACTGATCTTCTCATCTGTAAACATGGCAGATTGATTCAGAACCTCATAAAAATCAACATTAAAGTGTTTGACATTACAGCGCATAGAAACGACTGGACCGTAAATGGTTTATCAAGACCAGTATGTTGTTGTAGAAGACAGGAGGAGGAACATGAAGGTAACTGAGACAAAGACAACTAAGGCACGAACAGCATATACAGGAATAGGGTCAAGACTACAATTTATTATGGTTTTCTGCCAGGAGACTCATTGCTTGTGTGGTGAAAGCTCTCTATGGATTCCTGTAGTGGTGTTTTGTGAAAGTAACCATGGACATGAGCACCTGAACCATAACTATTTATAGCAAAGTCTTTGTGTTCCTCATGACTCTCTGGTGACCTACATGTCCCCCAGCTCTTCAGGCATGTCTGTTTCTTAGAAGACTGTTTTCTTGCCGAATTTAATTAGGTGAAGGTACAGAGCTTAGACGAAGAGACTTTACAAGCAGCATTCTGATGTACAGGAGAAAATATTACTTGCCAACATATTTCATAAATAATTTATTGGACTACTGCTTTGCATGTTTTAAACAAACCCAAATTCTTTTCAGCAGATTTTGCTCATGCTGATTCCCTCATACATGCTTCATACTTATATTATGTAAAGACTATCAAGTGTTCTGCTGTTGCCTAGAATCTAGAATGCACTAATAGATTGTCTTGACGGTGTCTTTAAAACATGCCATGCTGTAATTTGATGTGTGACACATTCAGAAAGAATCACTTTAGTTTTGTGTATATGAGTCAATCGCACAAAACAGAACTGTATATAATTGTATAAATGAATTTCATAGACAGTGTTATTTGATGTTATAAAACCATATTATCTGTTTAAATTTTTTGTGAAGTTGAAATGAGCATGAAATGTGAAATTCATTCTTATAGTTTTCTAAAAGACTTCTCTCTCTTCTAAAAATAAAATCACAAATAAGACGTGCAAAATCTTGGTAGCAAATTGCAAACCTCATATAACATGAATTGTAAATAAAACACTTAGACCTCCTTTCATTTACTATTGTTAAAAAACTACTTTTAAAAGCCTAAAATGTGCCACATGGTGTGAAAAACAGTTGCTGAAATAGCTGAAATGACACCGCCCACTGAAAAATTGTTGATACAGTTGTTTTAATGAATTAAAATCAGCAAGGTTTTAAAGCAGCTCCCTTTGGAATTTTAAACATTTACCACCTTAAAAATAGAATCTCTTCAAACTAATGGCTCAGTGCTGGAACAGACTGTATTTTAAAAAGCACATTAGATGGTGTTATTTTGCAGTGTTTTTTATAGTCAATGTAAAAAAAATCTGGGTAATACACCTAAACTTCTCTGAATCATATACTTTATGGCTCTTAGTGCTGTATGTGCAGAGAACTGCAAAAACAACATCCTCACTGACTCCCACACCCAGAATTCAGCTCATACACCTGCAAAATAAAAATATGTTTAAGACATTTATAATAAGGAAGAACTACAGGTACTTTGTTAATTGTGAAATATTTTTATTAAGTATATAAAAAATCTGCATTCTTGCCTTTTTTTTAAACAAAAATCACTTGCAAATTAATATCACTGTCATTTTAACTTTGACACTGGTATTTAACAGTCCATCACACAATGAGTTCTCATTCTCCTTTGGCAATATTTTTATTTAACAATATGTATTGATCACTGTATTAGGTGTATACTGTCTGTGATTATGGTGCATTTTATAATAGGCCAGTAATTGTGGTACATTGAGTTAGTGAAATGGCATTTTACCCTTCCTTTCAATCAAGAATACTAACGCCCTATAGACCACTTGGTACAAAAAAGTACAAAAGCACTACAATATCGTTAATAAAAATCATCTAAATAGGTTAACAGTTAGTAAACAATAACATTAGTAACATCTCCCACAGACAAGACAGTATCTTGCCATGTCAGTTTAGTGTAAAGTAGTAATATTTTTACAAAATAGAAAAATCCACATTATCTTTTAAAATAAATGAACAAAAAACCCTGAATATTTCTTTTGCATTAATAAAAATTCAGCTTGTAATCCCAAAGTTTGACCTCTGCATATTTATTTTAAATATGCTTATATTTGGTATTCACATTTTTTGTGGCTTTTCACAGCAGCTGCAGAATAAATTTGATTTGCTGAATGACTCATGAATGTGCATTTACTGTTATCATGCAAATAATTCTGAAAATAAGCGGCTCCAAATGCTCCCATATGATGATACACTATATTTACAACAACAGTTGCCCGTTACGTTAAACACTTAAAGATCCCTTCATAAAGCTGCATAAGGCCTCTGGTATGGTATGAACACAGAAAATATATGTTTAATAGAATAATAAAGAGCGTAACAGGGGCCCCTGTTCAAGGGGCCTTGCGGGTGTTGGACAGAGCTACATCAGTCCAGCTGCTCACAGCCTGCTGTATGCGCTGTGTCTGCTTGCGAATGGAAGCCCGGTTCAGTCCTCTGGAAACACTGTGTTTGGTGGAACTGTAGCCCCTGGTCATGACCGTTTGGTAATGTTCCATGGCCTGAATCCTGCAATGACATTATTAAAGGTTATAGGATTGTATAGAGCAGATGACAGTATAAAGTTCTGTAAGGGGAGTTTTGCAGTTAAACGAACAAACAAAATTTGTGATGTTAAATTCAGTTTATCTGTATGAAGCAGCTTTTTAAAACGCTTGAAAGCTTTAATAGGGGGTCCTATATATTCTGATGAATCTTGAATCTTAATACTGAGAGACAAAAGTGTTCATGCACCTATTATGTCTAGGAAGTTGCACTTAAAATCTACATGACTCAAAGTTTAATGAGGCACGTTCCCACTGAGAGACAGTTAATCATAATACAGAAGTGGAGGGGACTTTCTGTTAGAACCTCCCCCCCTTTATGGTGCCCATGTCTAAGCTAATAACTGAAACATGCAACACAAACTTCAGTGTGACACTGACATACAAGACCAGGCCAGTGAATTTAAGCTATCATGCTTGCACAGACACACAGTCTCACATTCACAAAAATATTGCATATTTGCACTGTTAGCAACCTTTTGTATACAATTACAAGCAGAAGTTTTATTGCAGAAAAACACTTAAAGTCAGGGATTTTACCTCAGTTTTTACTCCATGATAAGTAAGTCCCTGAATCTGTCTCTTGCAGAATAAGAGAGAAATTACAGTTTGACTTCATTCAAAAAGACATTGTAAGTTAGTATGCCTGAAAGCCTTTTTTTTTACCTTTTGCTCACTCCAATAAAGAGGATTTTACTCTGCTTAAAATTCCCCAGTTCCCATTTAACATGATTGATTAAAAGTGACTTCCAGCAAGGAATGAGACTCCAGAGCCATTTGAAAATCTTGGCGGGAGGAAAGCTATGTGTGGAATTTAGAAGGGAGGGGAAGTGGGGCCCTTAAGATAAGAAAGCTGGGAGATATTAACTGTAACGGCACAAAAGCAGATCTGCAAAAGTGCTGTTGTTTCAAAACCCAGTTATCCAAAACTACATTTTAAAAAACACAACATCCTAAAGAAACTATTCTGAGGGAAAAAATTGACATTGCTGCATTAAAAAATCCTTACAGTATGAAATCGGTCCAGTTTTCCAACTGAGAGAAGTTGGGTTCTTAATCAGTTCCACCTTGTGCTTCCTATTAGACAAGAATTCCTGAGAGCAGAACCCTTCAACGGCTACAAGTGTCCCAAGAAATTATTTTCTAGATTTAAGCAGACCGATAAATGAAGGCTTTTTTAAAAGGGTTGGGTCTAGTGAGCCGTTGAACGAGACGCCCACCCTTCCAAACAAACAGGAAACAGCCAAATGTCAAGAAGGGGAACTGGGATGACATCATGCCAGAATGAAAGAACTTACTGTGTCTCTAACTATCCTCAAGAAATAACAGAAAGACATTGAAGAAAGGTAGAGAATCCTGAGAATCTGTCTGTTTTTAAGCAGAATTATAATTTATATGGGGAAATCGGTTTAACTCACCGGTCATCTTTTCCAATAGCATCATCAAAGGCTTGAGACAGACGCTTTAGACCACGAAGGCCTTTGGACACACAGTCCAGATCGTCATCAAAATGGCTGTGATGGGAAGAACCGAATCGTTATGTGACATTGTGTTAAAATCATTTTAGGCAAACATGTACAGAAATGTTGTTTGTTTTATTTAGTATTAGTACATATTGGTACACACTGTGTTTATATATGCTTTATTTACTTTTAACATGCTTTTGTGACTAAAACAAATAAACCTTGGGGAGAGAAGAACTGTTTAGAATTTTGACAATCCAACCAAAATAAAAAATTTTCAACCAATCAGCAAATATGGCATTTTGAGTAAACGCTCCAATCCAATTATGTTTTTAGTACCATGTTCTAAATGTGGATGTGTGCCATCTCACCTCCTGCGGTTCAGTGTGTTTGGTGATGCAAATGGGCTTCTTAAGGCAGCCATGCGCACCAGCTGTCTCCTGGTGCCCCTGGACTTCAACGTCCGAACAGCAGAGTCACTGGCCTCTGGGGTACAGGCCACTCGCTTGCTGGCTGACCGTGGAGTTCGTCTGGGGGTGATCGTAGCTCGGGCAGAAGATCGTTTTGGGGTTTGTGATGTCCCAGTGCAATCACATTCCTCCCTGTCAGACATTCTACCAGGTGTCATCACCAGACACTCCTGACGGGACTCTCTGCTTCTCTGAAACCTCTGATTAGAGATGATGAAAAGAAAATGAAACTAAAATTTATTTGCAAGTACCCTTTGGACCAATAACTGTATTAGTGATAGACTGGTATATTAATCAGGCTAACATCGGGCTATTTTGAGACTGACTGTGCCTAACTAGCGACTAATAGCTGACATTCTGCCTAGTGCTAGTGCTAAAAGAAATGATACTGCATATTTTCTGTTTCTAAATATTTTAGCTTATTTCAGATATTGTGTAAAATAAATGTTGATTTATATTCAGCAAGTGCACATTGCTTTTGCTATTATTTAATTAGGTATATATGGCCAGTATATAATATTTCTTATGAAATCAGATGTAGAGAAAACCTTATACATACCTGACAGACATCTCCAATTGAGTTTTTTGCTTTGCGGGTCATTTTGCGGACAACGTTGGTCTTACTGTTCATCTGCAGTGATTCCCATGTGGGATTCTCCGAGAAGTTAATGTTGGGCTGCACTGGTTTCAGGGGCAATCGTTTGCGCAGGGACATCCTGAGTGAGTTGAGAGAGCTAGAGGAGCGCATCTTCTTA
The DNA here is from genome assembly GCA_036877585.1 of Botia kubotai. Taxonomy (NCBI): domain Eukaryota; kingdom Metazoa; phylum Chordata; class Actinopteri; order Cypriniformes; family Botiidae; genus Botia; species Botia kubotai. Next base: position 6,765 of record JAZGTI010018806.1, read on the forward strand.
AACGTTTGCGGTGCTTCAGGCGAGCTGTCAGGTTCCGAATTATCGAGGACTGCATGTGACCTCCAGACCCCGCTCACAACAGTTGACGTCATCATGTAATCTTAAAGGAAAACAGAAAGGAAGAACATAAGTTACCTTCATTCACTTTCTACGCTAGGTGTGTTATAGTAAACAACAATACCAGGGTTCCCACATCAGAATAAAGAACTTTTCTAGTCGTTCGAAACTACGTTTTTTAAAGTAAGTTTATTTAAATCACTTCATATTCCTCACAATGAGCAGTTGCTGATGAAGTATTTTGGAGCGGAGAATTGTATATAAATTGAAGGAATTTCCCAGGCCTATAAATCACAATTTTAAAGCTTCATAATATTCCGACGTTTGCCATGTCTCTGGTAACCGTGTTCATTTTAAGGTGGTAATGCCCCGAGCGAAATGGTAAATAAGCTAAATATAATGTTAATGAAATAGTACATTAGTAAGATCACGGCCATGTACAACAAAACAAGCACATTACCACATTACATTGTTAGTACTGCAGCGCAGAGTTGGGGCAAAACAACAGCATGCACACCGTTCATTTGATAAAACGTTTTCGCCGTTTATTTAGCAGCCGTATCATAATAATCTCCCAAAGTGCAAAATCGTGGCAATACCAATAAATCCAAAAGAATAAATTAAAAATATATAATGGAAGTTGAAACCTACCTTTGTTCTTTCTAAATCACAGTCTGCCGAATACTTCACTTTGTTTCGTGTGGCTGTTTGAATTTGGCGGACCGCTCCCACTGGAAGAAAGACTCCGCCCACAAGTTTCCCTTTCCCCCACTCTGATTGGCTCAACACGCGTTGTGTCGCACTCAAAATGTGGCGTAAGAAGTTGCTCTTTGTATTAGAACAGTGGCATTGTCATGATAAACTGGAGCACACTTTTGTTTTAACTCCTAAATCCAGAGATGCCACAGTTCATCGTGAATAAAACCCTGAACGGTAATTAAACGTACAGAAAAGGTCTAAAGTAGAGAAAATGTCAGAGAAAAATGTATAAAATCAACAGAATATAACCAATATTTATTTCTAAAGTAATAAAAAGGCATTTAACATTATTTTTAAATCGGCCAAGCATCCAATATATCTGATGTTTTTAAAAATTACATTTTTATTAGTCTTAATAAATTTTATCTTGTGTGTGGCTTCATACAGTGTCAAAAGAGCAATGAAATGAACCAAACCTGAAACTAGGAATTTTCCTTTTTGATTATAACCATATATTATACATAAGGTTATTGACTTATTGGTACGTTAAACTGCCTGTTACACATAGAGAAACCACTGACCTTGAGAATTTACAATAGTTTGCATTTCACTTTAACAAGTTGAGTTGACTGTGTCTCTGTCAAACATGGTCATTAATGTTCTAGGAGTGGCTGACTTTGCTGACCCAGAGACAAAATACAGTTGTGTTTTTAAGTGCACTTGAAAAAAACAGAATTTAGGGACAAACTCAGAGGCCATTCCTCTCAAAGATCCACAAAGATTCACCTCTTTTCACCTCATAATTTAATGATAAGTAAACAAAGAGGCAAAGCAGATCAAGTACACATTTGGGTTTTAAATAGTAATTCAGGTTTAACAGAGCTTCCATTATGGTGTCCCATTTGCCAGTACAGTACTGGTATTGCATTCCAGTCAGGCATGTCTGGTGATGATGTCCTTAAATCTCAATGTCTCAAATAACTGTGGTTTAAATTCCTGAGATGCTATTCCATTTGGACAGCTTCAGTTTCGAATGCAGCACTAAAAACAAAAATAGCAAAGCTTTCTTTCAGATGTTTCTGATACTTTTCTGATAAAAAAAGATGACAAATATTCTCTAAAATGTTAACAGTGTGATTTTAGACAGTGATTTTTAGTATACCAATAAGGACCATAGTGATTCTGCCATTGAAAGGGTTACAGCAATAACAACAACACTGAATATCTATAATCAAGAATATTAAGATAACATGCCTTTTTGATTTTGTCCAATCTGGAGATGATTGCTAGGGCAATTGTGCAGAAAACCACCGCCAGTCCAGCAATCGTGGGTTCTAGAGGGAACTTCAGGGTTTTATCTAAGGGAGAAAATTTGACATACATTTTCGTTGATGAGACAGACATTTTAAAACATGCTATAAAAAAAGCATAACAAAAAATTACGGGCATTAAAGGAAAAGAAGACAGCAAATAAAGACGAAAAACAAAGAGATTTTTGGATAAAATTTGGATAAAACAGGAACACAGACCTTCAACAGTTATTTTAAATGTCTTGCTCCTAATTCCATAGACAGATGAGGTCACCTCACAGATGTACGTTCCTTGATGTACATTACGCTTAATTTTTGGGATTGATAACTGGGTGGTAATGCCATCATTGGTGGTTTTGTAACCACCAGTGGTTAGATCGAGAACCTCGCCATCCCTTTTCCAGACCACAGTGACTGCAGGATTGGCTTGTACATCACAGGACAGAACAAGACCACTTGTTTCCTCAACAAAGACATCTTCAGTGTCATTAAGATCAGGGGCAACTAGGATAGTAGCAATACAGAGATTTATTTTAAAATATTGCCATATCAGCATAAAAGGCTATTTGTATGGCAAGATCAATTAAGTTTAAAACAAAAGAGGTAAACATTAGATTAAACATTAGATAAGAGATTTGAATGGAACAATAATTGACAATATCAATTGACAATATTTCCCAACTTTTGGAATTACAGACACACATATAATAAACAGTTTCTTCCCCTTCCTTCTTTTTCAGAGCTGACACTGTATTCCATCCATAAGTTAATTTAATTCATTTAAAGTGCAGCAAACAAATCAAAGTTCCCAAATCTGTAGAAACATATTTCAGATCAATGTTGTTCCAATCCTGTATTACTTTAATCTCTATGAACACCTTATCAACCTTATAGCAACAGCCTGGCAGTCACCCAAGGTTTGGGGTTTGCATGGCCCAGGATCACTCACATTTTACCTCTAAAATCACTTGTAATGCTCAATCTCAACCGTATTAAATCACAATTTTACATGGAGCATGAAATACAAGAGGAATAATTTGGAAGAATATTGACTTTCCATTTGTTTCTGTGTGATATAAAGTGAATGGATACTGAGGCTTTCAGTCTATAACATTCTGTATAATGTATCCTTTTGTGTTTCACAGTAGACAGAATACATTTGGGTTTGGAACAACACAATCGTGAGTAAGGGATGCCAGAATTGTCATGTCTGAGTGAACTGCCCCTTCAAAAACCTCATACCAATTAGCTGACCCCTCAAAATATTCCTGTTTAGTAATTTTCCTCTAAATATCTTAAAAGTTAAACATACACTGGACATCAAGCTCAATGGAGCTGTTCATGCTTGCGTCCCCCTTCAGCTGACAGGTGAAGATGACTCCATTGTCCCCTCTGCTCACCGGCTGTACACACAGAGTGCTCCGGTACAGGCGGTTTTCTTCCTTCAGATCCACTTGGGCACCGTTGCGGTACCATTGTAGTTCATTCTGGTTTGATGGGTCGATACCAGCATCTGTCACACAGGTCAGTGTGATGATTTCCTCAACCTGTGTCTGAATGATGCTGCCAGTCGCCAGGGGACATGACTCAACAGTGACCGCTGGTCAGAATATGTTTAGTCAAAATTAATCAGGCATAATGTACTTACAGTGATAGACAGAGTGTTCTTACAGCATAGATACAGTGTTCCAACATATGTATTGCCTCAGGCATTACAGTTACTGTATTATTAACAGAATAAAATACTCATTGTGTATTATTTTGATACACTGATTGATAACTGGCTAAAATCCTTAAGATTTTAACGTTAGTATGCATTTTATGTGTTTAGACTTAAAAGACAAAGTGATCATTTACCTTGAACACGGCCGATACAACACAGCAGAAGTGCAGTGATACTAACTGATAATTTCATCTTTGCACTTCTTAATGACAAAAAACAGATCATGAGAAATGGCTAATTTTTGTGGAACTTTTTCTATATACCGTCATTCCTTTTAAGTAAATGTTTAAATTGCTTAAATTTTTACTAATAGAATGTGTGAAATCTTAATTGCTTTCTTATAATTATAGAAACCCTTTTAAAAACCACTTACTCACCAAGCTTTGTGTGTGATGACTCCTAAAAGCCTGACAAAATCCAAAGGTTGCGAGAGTGAGCTCTAGGGAGGCCTGTGTCTGCACAACACTGGTTTATATTCTACAAGAAAGAGACTTTATAGCACTTTACAGGAACTGAAATCACCTCCCCTCACGGTCACAGACCTTTCACGATGTTGTGTAAAAACAAAAAGGAAGGCTTGTTTTAGTGTACTCTAAAACTGAAATAAAAAATCTCATAAAGATACTGTGTCATAAAAATTTAACAGCAAGAGAAATTTGATATTTTATAAAAATGTGTCAATGCCACATGCATTACAGGTTAAAGTGCATATCCCAACCTAAGTGATTCAAGAATTCCTTTGGTGTTTGTACAATATGTAAAATTTGTTTGGCTGTTTCAGAGAGATATTATACATGTGTAGTGCTGGCAAAAGAGAGGAAAATTCCATGATGCTCAGGTTTACATGTAGGAGTGTTATATGCATCTATAATAATAT
>JAZGTI010018807.1:0-11429 GCA_036877585.1 Botia kubotai
GGCATGTGGGGCAATAACGAAATCTAAACTGTTGTTTCTCCAGATCTGATGTCACCTGCATGCAATCATCTGAAACGAGGTCTACAACAGAACACACTGAGATTCTGCCATACAGACTAACAAACACAAGAAGGGTTTATTGTAGGTTCAGGTAAACAAGGTGGAGAGTGATGTCACGAGTGGATTTGTTTTGTGGTTGCAGGGACATCTTGGGGGTCGTGGTTTTGCCCCTGAGGGCCGTTAACTATATCATCACAGCACAATGACAAGCGCAGAGAGAAAATTAGATACTTTACGTAAATAATCTGCACAACCTCAAATGAACCCTTTACAGTATCAGTTTCAGAACATCCAGACAATGTTTTCATCATTTCTGCCTTTAACCTTCTATATTTTACTTGTTGCATTGCAAAAAAATAGCATTTTTCACAGCGTTTCGTTATTGCTTTTTGGCTTTTGTATAATTGTGATTTTGCTTTTTGGTTATCGTAAATTCCATGAACGCCTTTTGGTTTTCAGACCAAAGGTTTCAAAGTTGTGTCTAGTTTTTATGGTTTTTGCAGGATTTCATGACACGTTTAAACACTCTACAGAACGACTATTGAAAGAATATTTGACTATTCTTTCATACTACAGTAAACTCTGTGAGTCACATAACCCTTTAAGACCCTAAAGAGCTCAGTTTGGCTTGTTAGGTCTGCCTCCAAAGACAGAGACCATCTTGACAAGCAGATGGGCGTAAAGACTCTTAAGCCTCAAATAGGGATCAGTTTTACATGATTGTGTTAGAAGACTGCCATCTTATGTCAGTCTGAATACAGGAAGCACCTGTTCTTAAGTTCAGCACCCAGAGGATTACACGAACAGCAAAAAATCTCTGTTAGACTGATGAGAGTCTAATCCAGACCTCAGGGCTTCCAAATCTCTGCTTAACGATGGGGAAATTACAATAGCATACTTCACAGCTAATTTACTGGTTAGCGTTTAGCTGACACTTTTATCCAAAGCAATTTACAGTAAAATTATTACAGGCCCAATTCCCTGGAGCATTCTTCCGGTTAAGAGCCTCACTCAAAGCCACGATGGGATGGCTGAAGGGAAGTGCTATACTGTAGATACACATGTGAAACCTGGTGCATCGCTAAACCTATAATCTCTAGGGTACCAGACCGGTTTTCAACTAGACTAGACTAGACTCCTGTACACCAGACGTTAACTACCTGTGATTGGTTTTGAAGATTCCTGTTAGTAAAGACCTCGCTATAACCAAACCACATCCTACACACTCATCTTCCCTCCAAGAGAAATATCATTACTTCCTGTACAGACTCACTGTAGCCCACGCCTAGAACCACGTTTTCTAGCAGTTTCCACCTGCTAAGCCCTCAGAGATAATCAATCACGATGGTAAATGGACGTCCAGATGGTCAGACGTACAGGAAGATGGGTTCAAACATATTGTATTAGTAGACATCTACAGGATGTTTCTGAGTGATTATAGATTACTGATGTCTGACTGATGCAGATCCAGTCATCTCCTTATAAACAGAACAAACATAAGAGAATGTGACAGAATGACTTTAGATTTGATGATTGTTGTTCAAAAATTAAGTCCTGGGGACAAATGCATCAAAATTAGGGGTGGATCCATCACGTGGTCCAGCTGGTGGTCAAATTATTACACAAATGTTTGCAGTTTTCAAATGTTGTGACAGCAAACAAATGTGGATTTACAAACAAACAACAAACTGATGAAAAACTAAAAGACAAATAATTGAATACACAGTGCAGACCTAATAAATACTGTCTTTGGGACAAACATGTGTGTGTGTGTATGTACTGATGATGGCTGGTGTACTCACACAACTATAATGTAATAGTGGATTAATATTTAAAGAGAAGTACAGATGACGCACATACATGCATTATATCCTATTTAGGGTAAAGACATAAATCAGTTAAAAATCAATCAATCTCAAAATGAACAATTAACTGTTTGTTCCCTCACAATGTGCTAAGTATTTTTGCTGATTTTGTGAGGAAACAAGTGACTGGAAGAACTTCATTAACTTTATCTTAAACCTAATTAAACACATCTGACAGGCAGGGTTCTGTTTATCCAATACAGCAAGTATGACAGGAAAGAAAACTACATGAAAGATCTAGGAGGATGTTAATGAGATTGATTATTACCGAGGGGCAAATTAAAATTTGTTTACTTCTCTCAAAACTTTTTTTAGCAGTTATTCTAAAATTCTCTGCTTCTTTTTTTCTGTTGAGAAGATATTTTTACACCAACAACAACTAGATAAATACATATTCTAATCTCAACTCTGATTAAAACGCTTTCAACAAGTCTGAAGCAAAAGTGAGAGCTGGTAAGTTCGTACCGATGAATACAGTCACACCGGACGTAAAGCTTTAAAAATACATCCGGTATTCAGACTTATGGGTTTCCCTGTTTTGCAAATGATTATGCAGAAAGTTTCATTTTGAAAAGGACGGTAAACAACAAAAAAAACATCTGAAATTAGTTATTGCATGTTCAAACTTCTGAAAAAAACTAAATCCATATGCTAGTAAATTTAGATTTTTCTCAAGAAAAGAAAATGACTGCATGTGTTCAAGCGGCAAGCAAACAGATCAGAAGAGGAAAATGTTGAAAAAGGCCAAAGCCCACGGTGTGCCAAAGCCCACGGAAACTCCAAAGTGAACTCACATCCAAGTAACATTACTGATCAACAGACAGTGTGTGTGTCTGTGTGTGTGTGTAATATAAACACACACACACACACACAAACACACACACAAACACACAAGTTTGAAAACATCTATAACTATTTACACACATTTAATATTATACACATTGATTTTCTAAAGGGAAAGTTAACAGAACCTCTCGACTAAGAACTCTTTTAACTTGAAATATTTCCACCTATTGAAAGAAACCTGATTTTGAAGAAAAGGACATCGTGTCAACAGCTAAATATCAGACGCTACACAACACACAACAAGCGTCGGACAAACTGTCAGGAGCCGCATTTGCAACAGCGTGCGGTACAAACACGCACACTTTCCTCGGAAATCCACCACTTATTTCCAAACCTTTCACAGCTGACACCCCCGCAGCTCCAAAAACCTCTGAGTCATGTCCAAAAAAACCTCAGTCATAATGCAGCGCAACCCTCTCTTACCCTGAGCCGAATGCAAAACAGCAAGTCATGTTGTGCCGCAGTAACAGACAGGGTACGGTGCTGAGTTAGTGACAGGCTGATCTGTCACAGGTTAGTGACGGGTTAGTCTCTGGTAAAGGGTAACAGGTTAAAGCTATGAGACATAAAGGAGAGTATTTCTTACCTGACTTGCGTTTGGATCCATAATCCCTGTAAAACAAGCAACAGCAGAATGACATTAGTGAGTTGTGGTCCTGCAGCAGACAGCTGTCACACACACACTCGCATACATACACACACACTACAGATCCTTAGAAAGGAAGATGTGTGCCAGGGCAGAGAGCAAGTGTGACTGAGTGTGTGTGTGTGTGTGTGTTATGATCGAAGGGGCCAGCTGCTTTCTCGATAATATCTGATCATGTGACCCAAACAGAGACACAACTATCCTTTCATCCCCTCTGTTCCTCTCATCCGTCGGCTCTGGGATCTTCTAACAACCCCTGATTAATAAATCAGTGTGACTGACACTCAGCCCTCAGTGTGTGTGTGTGTGTGTGTGTGTGTGTGTGTGTGTCATTCATCAGCGTAAAAATGAAGTTAAACGGTCTGAGGTAGAGCACAAGACAGAGAGAGGAGATCTATTTATGGAAAGTGATACCAAAAAGACAGCATTATTTAGCATATGTGCGCAGACATGCTTTCCGATGGACATACACACGCACACACACACACGCCAATGTATCCTGTATGCTACTGTAATGGTAAACCGAGTGGTTACTTTAGCATGACTAGGTATTTTTTATATACCTAAAACCACAAAACTGCAGAATTCCCTGTTCAGATCATATAACAGAGAATCGTTTCTGAATGACAAACAGCGGATTTCCAATCCAAACCATTTTTCAATCCAAAACATACTTAGATTTACTATTAATAATAACCACAATAAAAATGTTTAACTTAGCATTATAGTCCATTAGTCTAACTGGTGATGTTTGTGGTTGCCAAGCAACATAGAAACTTGGCACATTAATAAAGTGTTGAATGTGAGGTCAAAGGTGTATGTTTATTAACATTTTACAATGACATCAAACGTGACATCAAACAGAATTTTGAACTAGATGTTCCACAAAATGTAAAAATGACAAACACATAATTTTAAATGTGTAAATTTTATTGGGAGTTGCTGCTGCAGGTATAATTTTAAACTGGTGTATATTAAGTTTATTTCATGAATACTTTCTGATCCGGTCCTCCAAACACACACCGGTTCCTGGCTGGTATTTCCCCAGAAACCCCTCGAGGGCTTTAGCCCTTCATTCATCCATCCACTCTACAAAACATGACAATCCCTCTATCGTTTCTCCTTCCTCTCATCTGCTAGCATTTCTTTTTTCTCGTCCATCTTCAGCTCCATCTCCTCATTGTGGTGTGCGGGGGAATGAATGCGCTCTTTTTCTGACCAGCACGATGATGTCACTGAGAACGTTCTAGAATGCCACGTTGTAGAATAAGCTCCTTTATCCATATCAGAGGCGTGTATCCGCATAGAAAAACAGCCACCATTAAGAAGTTTATGAGTTGTGACATTTATAAATGTGTACTGCTTGTTTACGAGAAAAACAGTGTGAAAATTTCCCAGCACAAATAAGTTTCAAGGGACAAAACCGTTCAAGCAGCTACAAAGATTTGTTGTTCTCTGATTGGTCAAAAGAAAGAAAACATTTGATAAACCTCTCCAGACCAATGAATCTGTTCTTGCTGTTAATGTTTTAACACTACATTGGCCAATAAATACCTCACATTTATCGCTTGTCTGGTGTGGAAAATGTTATTTAAAGTGACGGTTCACGGCTCCCTGTGGTCTGTTCGCAGGTAATATACAGCGTCTCTTGTGTTTCCCAAAAGGTTTCAGACAAAACAAACTACAGTCCTCAGGTTTATTAGTCCCACGGTCACTGTTAAGTGAATGATGCTGAGGAAACGCAGGTAAATGTTCTCCATCCTGATTGGTCGAGGCTTTGCTCATTCACTTCCTGTGACCATAAAGAGGCCTGTACGACAAATGAAATTACTGACATAATATAAATCTGTGTGGATGCGTCACAAACCACTCGAGCAGCTTACTGTTGCTATGGTTACCACCTCAGACGAAGGCGACCTCTGTGCGCAAGCCGCTATTAGACTAACCTGTAATCTCATTTTTTTGTGGTTACTGAAATGTTGTTTTAAAAAAGGAATCTGTTGCCACCAGACAATTATTCATACTTTAAAACATTAAACCTCCCCATGCACCCTTACTAAGGGGTTCGTATTAAAAGAGCGATTTACCACTCCTCTAAAGACAATGATTGTTGTTTATAGAGATTCTACTCTATGGATTTCTGAAGTTTTGGGATACAGTCATTGCAGAGAGACCTGAACTGCATTGACGTCACACTCGGCCCACTTACACCAACAATCATAGATTCCTCAGTACAGCTGAAGCACTTTGAGATATTATGAGCTGCTTAGATGATGTGGAGTTACACCAGAGCATTAAACAATAAGTGAAGTCAAATACAACAACATGAAAGACAAACAAGCACATCGGGATAAAGTCAAGAGTCTTAGTCTTAGAGTATGGAGAGTATACAGAGTGGAGTATGATGCTGTAAAATTATTATAGATTGTAGCTAAAAAAATTGGATTCTGGTAAACGTGATGAGAAATGTTTGAGTTTATATTGAAATCTTAAATAACTTTCGCTTTTGTTTGCAGACGTTGCACATCTGAGCTCAGTGTGAGACACTGTTGAGATCTCATTACTGTCTAGGAGAAATAAATGAGATCTCATCTGTGATTTTTATTTCCTATTGGTGGTGAGGTGACCAGCTAAACACCAGCTAGACCAGCTTAAACCAGCTTAAACCAGCACACCCGGCTGAGCAGAATGAAAGGTAAACCATTTCAGTAGTGCTTCTTGAACAGGAATATTCATCAAAGGTTGTTAAAGTGTTTATGAGTGATCCGAGAGTATGAATGTATTCCAAACACCTCCACGCACGCAAGCTCAGACTGAAACAACAAAGCTCACATTGTGCATGTACAGTGCTGGTGACTGAAGGTGGGAGTCGAGAAAAGATTGGAAGGACAGAGGGAGGCAGAGAGAGGTGTGCTGGCTGTCTGAGCAGCTGTAAGGCATTAGAGGGGCCGAGGGGAGCGCGGCCTCACGAGGTGAGACAGGGATGAGGAGGACAGGAGGTGCAGATAGGAGGGAAACGGGTGGTCCTGCAAACCCATGACCTCTGATTCAGATTCTCACGAGGAACCAAAGCACTGAACTAGACATATAATAGAGACAAAAAGACAGACGGATGGACAGAGAGACACACAACTGCATCAATACCAAGAAATGTCATGTAATGTTTGATCATCTGAGCTTCTGGCCACTTCCAGTGGTTTCTGTTGTTGTTCTGCTTCTATGTCGGTGTGGACTCTAAACTGGACCATGTGTGACAACACGATTTCTGATCTTGCTTACTGAAACTAGCATTGATAAGGCCTGTTTACATAGAGCTAATGACCACACAGAGAAAGAGAGAGACAGACAGACAGACAGACAGACAGAGAGAGAGAGAGAGAGAGAGATTCTTTAATTCACTCCTCAGATCTTTGAGGAATAAATGATGTGGAACTTCACACTGAGGGCTCCAAAACTTCCTCTTATGGTGTAATGTTTAAATCTGGATGTTTAGACCTTGTTCGATATTGATGATGTTTAGAACGGTTTCTGACTTCAAGTTCCTGTTTGTTTTAGAAGATGTTCCATCCTGGAATAAGGAAACATGAGAGAACATCGTTTACCCCACAACATGCACACTGTCCAGTAAAACTTGAGTCACCATCTTGGCCGTTGCACGATTGTGCCGAGCAATCATCAATCCTAACAGTTCCTCTGTAAATCCAGCCGGATGCAGGAATTTGCTGAAGGATTACTCATCCGAACACAGTAATATTCCATCACTCACAGCTTGCAATTTTTTTGTAAAGTTGTAAAGTTTTTTGTGACAGAAAAACTTTACACACTTGTATCAAAGTGTAAACAATTGGACCACACTTATGGCTAAACACCCTGCTAATGAGCAATTACAACTATCATTTCATGTATATAATTATCATTTACTACACTCATTCATCTTTAATTTAGTTCAATGTGCTTTTACGTTGGCTGTTTTTGCTCATTTGACCATCTGTATGTTTACATTTTTCTCTCTGTTTGTCCTTAACGATCAACAAATGAGTGTTCATCTAATCCGCCCCTCGAGCAACAGCACTGTAGTTAATTAACTAGCTTTATCCTCCACTAACCCCCTGAAGAGACAGTAATCTCTTCATGTGACCCACGACCACCTGGGTCTACACCTCCATGAAACAAGTCTTTCATTTCATTCCTAAACGCAAACAAAAATCAACCCACAGTCTTCTAACTTTAGTTAAGAGTCAAACAAACAAATAAATGTCACTGCGTTACATAATTAAAGCAAGTGACATTTATTTTCAAATAAAATAAAACAAAACAAAAATGTTTCAAAAAGTTTGTTAGGTTTCAAAATGATGGTTTAAAAAAAGGATTTAAACGGCTGGTGGTCATAATTAGTATAGCGTGTCCACATTTAATGTGGTCAATTTATTGGTTTGCACAAAAATTGCAACAACAACGTAGTTCTAAGAGTAAGTGTAGCATCATCTGTTTGCAGTTGCCACTTGCTTTAATATTGTTTATACGATACGATGACAAAGTGTTCAGATACTTTTTGTGGCCACTGTAACTAAGTCACATTGTTTTACTTCCAGCTTACAGGACCGATCCTTTCTAAGGGGCTTAAGTTAGATCACTTCTCCCCCTCTTTAATTACCCAGAAACACTGTAGATTACCCGGGTCAGGATTTACAGCTCTCCATGTGGGAAAACACCATCTACCAGTGACCATCCATCATTCCAGCTAATCACTAACTGTTCCCCATGCGCACAGTCGGCTAACAGAGAAAGACAGTGAGAAGGTCTGCTCAACATCAGACGGTCTGAAACAGCAAACGTCTGTTTGTGCTGGAAACACTGTTCTGATCATTGCCATCTGTCTCAAAAATGATGCACACGTAAGGGTTCAATGCCTGGAAATAATGGTCAAAGAAAACCTGGTAACCGGAGTGATCTTAACTGTTTAGGTTTCCAGAATATGAATAAAAATCTCTCCTCACCACAAATGCAAACAGACACTTATCCAAAGTGACTTACAGTACATTCAAGGTCTATAATTTATCAATACGTGTTCCCCTGGGATTTGAACCCACAACCTTTGCGCTGCTAATGCAATGCTTTAATTGACGCATTTCGATTAAATGGAAATTACAAGAAGTCTTAATAGAAGTACAGTAGTGCAGAAATGGCAGAGGACAATATTGTCATATTCGTGCACCAAGATATTTACATGGTATTTTAAATAACACAAAAAAACAATGCTGTTATGAACTACTGTAAAGTTACTGACTCTTACTGTACTGTACTGTGTGTAAAACACACTCTTTTGTAAACGTAAGGGGTAAAACACTCCAGTGCGCTCTAAACACAAGCTGCTGTCCTCACAGATCTCTGGGGACTCCGACAGCTTGTCTAGGAGTTTTGGAAATGTATGGAATTCTGTCTGAGTGGAAAAATGTGTCTGACAGGAAAAGCAACCAGCCAGAGTGTATTTAAATGTGTGTGTGTGTGTGTGTGTGTGTGAGAGAGAGACATTAATTGTATATGAGGATAATGTTTAGATTCCATTGTCACTTTCACAAACATCTAATCTAGAACAATAAAAGTTTTTGATACATGCAGATAGAAACAAACATAAATATAACAGTTAATGGCCTGTTAGGAGTTTTACTGCCCGCCGCCATGTTTGCCACAAAACCAGATGAATGAAGCCTGACATCTAGTGGTTCAAAGAGATATAGCAGCTAAACTAGTCTATCAAAAGTGTATTTGCTCACACTTATTAAAATAACATATAAACCAGTAAAGTAACATATAAACCAATCTCTGTATACCCTCATAGAAATGGTTCGAAAACACACAATAGCTTTCGTGTGTGCAACTGCCCATCAATAACAGACAACAGACAAATACTGCAAATTATACATGCTGCGGTTCCGAGTTCCACCAGCAGATGTCTCTACATACCAAACCAGTTTCCAAACCTTTGGAAACAAGTTTTCCTGAGATTTACGTTTCAGAGACATGTTTGGTTTTTAATCCGAGTCTAAAAGGAGATTCAGTAGCTCAGTTCCATAAATCATCTCACTAAATCTTAACGTGCATTACTGCAGATATGTCATGAATGTAATCAGAGAATGTAATCACAGTATTATAACAGTATCTCATTTATAGAACACAAAGAGTTTGTGTAGCACATCATGTCTTCATGTTTTAGCTTAGTTTGTCACACAAAGTGTCTGCCTCGCAGCATTCATAATCTGATGTAGTGTGTAGTGTGGGACCGTCATGAATCAGAGTTTCCTTTTCAGAGTTATCAATAAGCATCTTTATCTGTTTTCATCAGATGGATGACACCCTCCAGCTGTGTTAACTGAAGGCTTTACTGTCAACAGTTGCCACAAAGTAAACCAAGTACAAACAAGCCTACAGTTAAACTACATAAACTACAGTCATAACTCTGGTAGTTAGCAAACAAACACACTAAACAAAACAAATCTTGGGTCAGTAACACCCTGGAAGGTAGACGATGGAGTACAGGTCCTGAATCAGCTATGCATTTGGAATCGAACCAGCATGGATTTCACTTGTGAGTAAAAATCTGATCATGGATCAGTATTTTCTGAAGGTGACCAGGCTCTCAAGATCAGGAGTGCTTATGTGTGCATGTTCCTCGGGGGAGTTCATTTCCTGGTGGAAATCTTCAGTGTATCAATAATTCATATCCCTCTAAAAACAGAAACACCAGCAGTACACTCAGCGCACACTTACACTGTACAAACGGCTCTCCGGTTTCACCTTCACTTCAGCTGTCCTGACAACACACCACACTCATCCGTTTCATTATTCCACATCATTCCACGTATTCCGATGACCTCTGTGACTTACAGATATTGTGCGAGCAAAAGACGTCGTACCAAATGATTATCGGCCTGAATCTGTTTAGCGGTTCATTTTGTCATGCGATTGTGATCATCTGAAAACAGCACAATTAAAGACTCTGATCCTGATCAAAACATCGGAAAATTTAAGAGATTGTTCACTCAACAAAATTACCCTCATTTTTCCAAACCTGTAGGCTGTTCTTTCCTCCACATATTACAGACAGAGCAAATCTGAAGTTAAAAAAACAACTCAAATTTAGAAGATGTTCAGAAGATGTGAAATATAAAGCACAGGTCATATGAATTATTTCAGTGATCATTTGTTGTCATTTTGGTGCTTGACCACCTCAGTCACTATTCACTTCCATTATACGGACAAGAGACACAACAAGAGGGTTAGTAAACGATGAACTGTACCTTTAAATGTGTTCTGACAACACTGTGCTCTCAGCGGATCACAATGAAGTGCGCTGAAATCTGATTGGCTCCAGGCACTGATCTGTGTGATGGCATCTGAGCATGGCGGTGAGCCGCCTCAACTTTCTCCCAGTCTACAAGTACGTTAAAAAATACATCTGTGAATTCACACCACTAAAATAGAGCAGCACAGCACCAGGAGACGAACAGTAAATATATATATATATAATACTGCTGAAAGATCAATACATGCAGGAAGATCTACTCTTGTGTGACCAGTTATATATACAGCTACACATACACACACACACCAGCACTTACACACACTTTAAACTGAGACGTGTAGCACAAACTAGATTTTTACATCCACAATGTCACTGTTGCTTACATGTGGTTGCCAGGACTTTGCTATGCGGTTGCTAAGACATTCTGGGAGCTGTGTAGCGCATTGCTGCATGGTTGCTAGGGTGCTCTGGGTAGTTGCTAGGGGGTTACTTACTGGATCAGAGGCAAAAAAAAAATCTCACCCCCAAGTCTCAATGATACAGTTCCTACATACAGCCCAGGCCTCTCCGCCAATGTAAGTTAATGGTATTTTTCACCCTTTTTATCATCCACGAGGCAAAAATCCATCTGCTGGCTTAGAAAAGGAACAGCACACTTTTCTTCAGCAAGCTTTTGAGGAATCATTCACATCAGTCGCACAAACAGCGC
>JAZGTI010018809.1:0-11428 GCA_036877585.1 Botia kubotai
TGAGTAATTCCTTCCTAAAACCCCTGAGGTCACCAAAAATATTCTTATTTCTTATATTCTTAATGAAATATTGCAGTGTTTATTATAAATGTGTCTTGGGTTCTTGTCATCTTTAATCACAATCTGAAAATGTTATTCTCTTCTCTGGAATGGTGATCGTTCTCAGATGACATCAGTCTAACGACATGGGCGGAGCCAGAGCTGTTAACCACTCCCCTCCAAAGGTCAGTCTGCTGCGAGATTTAAAACGCCTACTTGGGTTGAGATGAGGTGTGCTGTTACTTTTTTTAAGAGACAACACTACTGTTGTTTACCTGGCAGCTAATAAAAACAAAAAACAAAACAAAAATCGCTTAGACTTGCAGGGAAGAAAACAGGAGCAATACATAGACACCCCATAAATGACAGAAACCTGGGGATGGGCTTACCTAGAGACCACCTAGAACATCCTAGCAACCACCTAGCAATGCCTTAGCAACCATCCAGAACACCATAGCAACCTTCCGGAACCTCCTAGTAAACAACATATTTTTAGTAACCACAGTTACACCCTGGTAACCATCTGTTTTGCACAGGTAAACTCTTCCTAGCATGTCAATGTCTCCATTTTTCATTTGCTTTCTCAGACACACACTTTGAATGAGTCACTATTATGGTTGTTGTTCCTAAGCCCAAATTTTGAAGTACTTTTCAAACTTGTTTTGAATTTTGTTCCTACTTCCACTTCACCAGCAGAAACACATTTCTAAAGAACATAAAGAGCTGTTGAGGTTAGTGCCAATTCACACCAAAAGGTTCCATTAGTAATGTGGACATTTGGCAGAAATAAAGGGGTCAAAGTCTGATCAGTGTATGTATGTCTAGGCATCATGCACCTATTGCTACAGACTGGCCCAATTTCAGATATGTGAATGATTTTTGCCACAGCATTTTAGACAAATAGTTTTTTTTAATTTACAATAAAAATACAATTTTATAATCAGAAATACAACAAATAGTCTTTTATAGTTCATAATTTACTCGCTTCAGAATGTTGTGCAGAATGTTTGTTCATGATGTTGTGGAGATGCTTGAATTGTAAGGTTCAGATGTTGTGGGGATGCTGGAATTGTAAGGTTCAGATGTTGTGGAGATGCTTGAATTGTAAGGTTCAGATGTTGTGGAGATGCTGGAATTGTAAGATTCAGATGTTGTGGAGATGCTCGAAATGTAAGGTTCAGATGTTGTGGAGATGCTGGAATTGTAGCGTTCAGATGTTGTAGAGATGCTTGATTTGTAAGGTTCAGATGTTGTGGAGATGTTTGAATTGTAAGGTTCAGATGTTGTGGAGATGCTTGAATTGTAAGGTTCAGATGTTGTGGAGATGCTGGAATTGTAAGGTTCAGATGTTGTGGAGATGCTTGAAATGTAAGGTTCAGATGTTGTGGAGATGCTTGAATTGTAAGGTTCAGATGTTGTGGAGAGGCTGGAATTGTAGAGTTCAGATGTTGTGGAGATGTTTGAATTGTAGAGTTCAGATGTTGTGGAGATGCTGGAATTGTAAGGTTCAGATGTTGTGGAGATGTTTCTTATCCTCAGAGATGGAGTTTGTAGCAGTTCCTCAGGGCTTTTGATTACACAACAATGAATTCTGTCACATCACATGCTCAAACTCCCTTCAAAGCCACGACAGCGCCATTGTTCTCTTTCTTTCTTTCTATTCATTTGACGGCTTTGTTAACCTGACCGCTCATCTGAATCACCCTTTCATCTGCAAGACGGTAAGCTAATTGGCATTGTCCCTGTACAAACCATTAAGACGTTCCTAAATTCACAAGCACAGAAGACGATGAATGAATTGACGAAACCATAAAAGAGTCAAATTACTTCCGAAATTAACAAACGCAAAACTAAATAGAAAAAATGCAGATAAAAAGCGCAGCGAAATTGGAAGAAATGTACATGCAATGAAACTGAATATGATGCAACAAACAAGTTTAATCTTAGTCACTGAATATTTGTACTACATAAAAAATGCTCAATCAATCAAGTACCAGGGCAACTAACTATAGAGGGTCTTTCACATTAACAGTAAAATCACATTAAAAACAATGTAAACAAACAGCTCCAGGTTAAGTTTAACTTTATACAAATGTATTGATAGCCAATGGAAGTGCAGAAACTGGAGCTCACATTAACTGTATCATGATACAGTGTGAAACTGGAGTCAAGCAGGAATGTCAATTCACGGTCAGTGTGAACACTTTAAAAGATACAATTCACTTCGTTTACATTTAATAATATAACTAATATATGTTTCTGGTCTTATTTTGCACAATTCATCAGAACATGTAAGTCAAAAGAAAAAGCCTTTTTTATCTGAATGATGAAATAACAAAGTATTCCTGCCGGATGAATGTTTTTCATATTGAATTTGACTCAGAAATGTGTCATTACAGAGGTGAAACAGGATACAAAAAAAGGAAAAAGATTAATAAAACCAAGAGTTGCAGAGAATAAAATTCATTAATTCATTGCAATGCCAATAAGTACGGGACATTTTCAAATAAATTTCATGCAAGCAAAAAAAACGGCCTTCACATTTTCTTTCTCTCTAATCAAAACCTCACACACTATATTTGCATACAAATAAACAAGTTTTGAAGTTTATTTCGACATTATAAGCTTATTCTGTTGTGTATCTGTGTGTCGCCTGGCGTTCTTGCACCGATTTTCCAAGCGCGCGTGTAGCCTGCATACCTCTAATCAAAAAGATCCCTCCAAAGGAGTTCTAATGGCCTGAGAGGGGATTTATTTACTCTTTAATGGCGCTCTGTGCGTCTCGGCGGTTTTGTGTGGGGACTAAATTGTATCTCTGAAGGACATCTCATCATATCAGAGACACAGAAATGAGACTCTTTCTCTAGTGAGTGCACTGCTTGACTCGCCTCACTAACCCAACTTCAGAATCAGGTGTATTCTTTACCGAGTGGTAATGCGTTCAACCCTGACCCTCGCTCATCACAATAACTGCGCGTATCCCAGAATGCTCCATTTATGAGCACTCGCCTTGAGGAGAAATAAATCAACAAGAAATAAACAAACAGGCACAGACCACCCGGTACTGCAAACAGATTTAAGGAGTTCATTACAGTAAGTAAAGCAAGCAGGATGAAGATACTGTACGTACGGTGATCCATCAAAAATGCAAAGCAGAATGAGATAAGGCTTTATAAATCACAGAACAGCGTTTTTGTGTCTCTGTGGTTACTTGCTTAACCCATAATGATTTAGGTTCACCTCATTACTTTAAGACACCCCGTGGCAGGGCATTCTGAGTCATACATACATGTGTTTCCTTGGAATCCATCCAGCTATCAGGAGATGTTGGCTAACATTCTCTAAACGTTTCCTCAAAGTTATCAAAAACATTCTTGCAGTAACGTTAGTGGAACATTATAATGTTATATACATATATTAATGGTATACATCATATTCATCAAAACGTTATTCTTAGGTTGTTAGTGGAACGCTTTAAAAATGTTACAGAATTAAAAAAGTTCGACTAGCATTCTTATAACCCAGCAATACGTTAAAACGTCTTAAAAACTGGACGTTTTGAACATTCCTAAAACTTTCAAAATAACACTTAATGTTTTTATGGTATCTTTTATGGAAACGTTAGGGAAACATTCTTATAACATAACGTTGTTAGTTGGACAACCCATGCCCTTGCAATTGATCTATAGGACACCTGTCTTTAACTGTCGAGCATCTCCAGCACTGTAACAAAATAAATCTTAAAAAGATCACCAGACAAGATTACAAGCAGCAGGTGAAATACTTGATATTGCGTGAGTGCGTCTCTGTTCGTTCTAGATAAACGAAAAACATGACGTTCGCTACTCTCAATGATGGAGGAAAAAACGCCTCAACATTACCGACTTTTGCAAAACGTAGTGCGCCTTCCATTTTTCCCCAAACAAGATAAGACGGATCTGACACCTCACAACAAACAAAGCGCGCCGCTGAATAAAGAACAGCTCTTAATAGTCACGCTGGAGGAGGAAGATGTTCGCCGTTGCAAATAAATGAAGTCCTGGCCTTCAAATAACAAATTCATGTGTTCTTTGCTGCCAGAATGGCCCTTGAACATTTCTTTTCCAGTCATTTTAGTCTCTGAGAACTTTTTGTGACTTTGTAATGCCGGAGGTCTATTAAGAGGCCTGTCTGTTCATTCAAATCTCTATTCATCCGATCCGCGACAATTACCGCGTTCCTGAGGAGTCCGGTGGTTTGTCCGACTTCAAATCCTCTTTAAAAAGCCGAGAAGTCGTTTAGTATCGGACAGTGTTTATATTAAAACGGGAAAATCCAATTTTCCTTCATAATCCAGTTCCGAGCAATCCGATTTGTGGGTTATGGATTGTCACACCATGATCCTATTAAAATTAAGTCGGACATATCTGACATAATTGGATGAAAACATGTTTACACTAACAAGGCTGCGATTTGATTTGATTTGGCGTCGGTTTTATAGGGTAATTTAAGTCGCCGGTTCATTATTCATAAAAACACATTATTTCCCACAATGCAAGTGTGCTCTGTGAAAACGATGTCGTTTCACCGTTGGCCCGACAAACATTTCCTCCAAAATGCTGAAACCTTCAATTTAGTCAAATGTTATGCAAACGTTTTTCCAACTGTGCTTCAAAACACCTTTTTCACTGCAGTTTTGTAAGCTAGCTTGCATTAACGCACAAAAAGCACTCAGACGAGCTAATTATATGTCAACACGGAGATGAGACGTCTTAACGTTATGTAAATTCTCCAGCATCGATGTTGACTCATCCGCATGCGAGCGCCTGACAGATGTCGAGTATGTTGCTAAGCTACAGGGAACAAACGGGAAGCGTCGCGCGGAGAAAATTTCAAGCGTTCTGATGGCCTACACTCTTTCAAAAGGACACAGTCTTCCTGTTGTTGGAAAGCGACTCTTTTAAGATTGACTGTGTGAATAAAAGATGGATTAATACAAATAATATCGCCCTCTCTGTCATATAACAGTATTCTGTCCTGTGACATTTCCAAAGTATCGATCCGTTGACTCTCTCAAATGCCAGTGCTGTGTTAAATGGCTGGGTTAACTCAGAGATGGGATATTAACACTGTGTTGCTAAGACCAGCCGGATTCAGCTATTCAACTCTAGCTGCCAGTAACAGATGACAGAGTCATGTGAGACTGGCAGACTGCAGTAACATCTTCATAATTCCATATTTAATAGCATCATAAACTATTCACAGATAGATTTCCCTCAAAAATGACACACTGAAGCAATAACAAAACATTGCTGTTTTGTTTGAGTATCCCCTTCAACTTAGCAAAACAATATTAGCTCAGCTAATAGTTGAGCTAACTAGAGTTTGGGGCGTGGCAATGCGTTCGCCCAACCAATGGCAGATGAGACGTATTCGAAAACATATTTGAAAACATCTGTTATTTTGATTGCTGATGCTAGAAATTACACATTAAAAAAAAAAGTTAAACATTTTTAACCCCTTGACATTTCGCTTTAAGTTTATCGTTTTTTACTAAAATTTACTTTTCACTTATTAAAACGTTTCCTAGTCTTGGTGTGCAATTCATCATCTTCATAATCTTGCATTATCAAACATTATCAAAGGAACTTAAACTACAATCGAATAGTACTTTAGCGATTGCTTTAGGCTACTATTAGAAAACGCAGGCTTTTACTTATCTAGCCAATTGTTAATGGAGTAATTTAATACTGTTTAATGTAACAATGGTTATGGCAGTAGAAGCAAATGAAATCACTTAGCATCACTAAATAACAACAATGAACTACTATTAAGATACGTTGGGGTGCTCTCAAGGGTGAAATGTGGTGTCGATACCATTTAAAGTTAAACTACACGCACATCTCCCAGAAACAAGAGTTAAGCTTGACTAAAAAATCAACCTGTGATTGTGCTTCAATGACCTGCAAGATCTCAGAGTTACAGGATAGCATCACCCAGCTAACAAGTTTAGGTTGTAAGTATGTTTCCCTAACGTTTCCATTAAGTAACCAAAATGTTATTTGGAACATACACGAACGTTTTGTATAACATTATTAACATTATTCCCCTGGTTACAAAAACGTTATTTAAACATTTTTGCTAATTCTTTAAGGTTTTCAAAACATTCCACTAACTACTTAACAACTTAACGTTTTTGATATGTGATAAATAACGTTAAAAAAACATTCAACTATACTGCAAGAATGTTTTTTGACAGCCTTGAGGGAACTTTTAGAGAACACCGGCCAATGTTCTGAGAACGTTCCCTGCTAGCTGCATAGATCTTAATTACTGAAGCTTAGGCACATCTTCAGAAACATCAGCGTTGTCTGAGTCCTCAGGCTGTCAGAATGTTCTCACAGACCAGGGCCTGATGTCTGGAGGGTTATCTGAAACACTGCAATGACAGTGTGAAGGCGTCTATTATGCGGGGATGAGCTGAAGAAATTGGATATAAAGTGAAAGAGTTTGAATGGAGTTCGCATGGAAATGGGATGATTTACGAGGCGAAATTGGCACCATTGAGAGTAAATCAATTGGATTGGACAATATTGGACCCCGAATTGAGCTAGCAGACTGAATTGACCCAAACATGATGGAGTCCCTCTGGCAGCCGTCTAACGTCACGACCGCCACCTCCATGACCCCCCCTCACATGAGGACACGCTTTGTGCCTCTAGCTCCCAATTAGCCGTAGACGCTTTGCGCGAGTCCCAATTACGAAACCGTCTGCGTGAATTTAAATGGTAAATTTTGATGTTCCGGCTCTCAGACGTTCCGCCACACAAACATATCATGCGAAGAGCATGTTCTCGACTAACCATACTAGATTATAAGAATGTTTCCCTAACATTTACATTAGTAACATAGTTTTTTTTAAACATTGTGTTTACGTTATTGCTTGGTTTTAAGAACGTTATTGGAACTTTTTTAGTCATCCCCTTTTTTTAACAACTTAAGAATAACGATTTTGGATATGTATAATGTTAAAAGAACGTTCTACTATATCATCACTTCAAGAACTTTTTTGATCATACTGAGAGAACCTTCACAGAGTGTTAGCCAACATTCTGAGAGCGTTCCCTGTTAGCTGCGTTAATCCACCCGGGTGTGTACCAATGCATATATAGAGGTTAATGGGATGGGTTCTTCTATAATCAAGGTGCTATTCCGTGATAATAGCAGTAAAACCAATTTACAGGGTTAAATTAATGTGCGAGTAAAGGCATTCAGAAACTAGCAAGAAATCCCATCCTCATCTCACCTGTGTTGATCGCGAGGAACAGCTGTTTTCATTCAAGGTTTCAAGGAACAAAAAGGTCGTAGGAATTGATTAAAAGACACAAAGAGCGCACAAACAGCCTTCGAACGCAATGGTCAGTTTGTAGCTACACGGCCATTCGAAGATTTAGTGCATTCAGCGAATTATTTGTGTTTTATCCAGCAGGGCCTCCAGAAGCAAAACAGCCCTGATGATGGTTTTAAACGGCGCTTTGAAACGACTCTCGTGCTAATTTAATTTGCACTCTAGTTGTTTGTTTTCCATTTGATCTGTAACTCTTATATTCTCTCATGCGAGATTCCATACAGCGCGAGGGTTTAACAACACGCAAATTGCATCACCATGGCAACAAATGACCTCTTGTGTGCCAGTGGCATGAATTCTAAAATAACTAGGCATGAGGGCACTCTGGGCTCCTGCAAACATAGTGAGCCGTTTCACTGCTTGTTGTTCAGATAGGCGCTGCCTTCTAAGACAAGCACAAAAGAGAGATTTTTTGGAACACACAGTACGGCAACTCGCCACAGAAATAAAAAAATCTAAATATTGCAAAAGATAATTGACGTGCATTCCCAACTAGTTGTAAAAACATTCTGTTAATGTGTCCAATAATAAAAACATTAAAAATGTTATTTTGAAAGTTCTAGGAACGTCCAAAGCATCCAGTTTTTTAGACGCTGTATTAACATTACTGTCATTATAAGAACGTTCTTCAAACCACTTTAATTGTGTAATGTTCTCAAAATGTTCCACTAACAACTTCAGAATACCATTTTTTGGTATATACGATATGTCATGTTAAAAGCGTTCTATCAACATTACTGCCAAGAACTTTTCAAAACTTGACAGAACGTTTAGGGAACATTAGCCAACGTTCTAAGAAAACTCCGTTAGCTGAGTTAATCACAGTTTAAAACTGAACTACACATGAACAAATGTTGCGATTTTATCACATTTTGACCTTAATATGAATATATGGTGATATCACATGCTGACAACAATACAATAATCTACTGTACAATCAGTATAAAAAATGCATCGCACACACACGAGTGCATTACTTTTTGGTACAGAGTTTTTAACTTAAGCTTAGCGCAAAGCATTCTGGGATTGTTCAAGCCTAAAGAACACAGTAAAATGTGTTTAAAACAGGTTATTTTGTCAATTTTGAAATAGCTTTCACGTCTGGGCACCCCTATAATGTCTTAAAATGCTGCCTGGTTAGGCAGCGTATAGGTTTTGGCCCACAGCTTGAGTCTCAGCAAGTATAAGGCATTATAGTCCAGAGCCAAGCGGCGTCAAATTTCCAATATAGCATTCTTGTGATATTAGCCCACAGGCGGTTACACTCCAGCGCTGGTGGAGTTTTGAAACCATAGCGGGCCACTACACAAACTCTGCTGATGAGGTACGGACTAGGTACAACAGTGACATAAAGCAATGCTCTGAAAACTGTCCTGTCACTCCCCAGCTAACAATTTTAGCTTGTAAGAACGTTTCCCTAACATTTCCATTAAGTGATAAAAACTTAAAAAATGTGTTTTTGAAAGTTCTAGGAACGTTACAATGTTTTTAGATTTGTATTAACATTATTGTGTTATATAAACATTATTCAAACTCAGTCTTAAGTCGTCGGTAGAACATTCATAAACATTTTAAATGCATTTTGAAAAGTGTGAATATACAGTTAATAGGGTCTCTAAAAAACATTTTGAATGTTCCTAAAACTTTCAGCATAACATATCTAACGTTTTTGTTACTTAATGGAAACATTACGGAAACGTTCTTACAGCCTAAACTTGTGAGCTGGGAACCACATTGAGTATGCTGGTTTTGATGCTGGTCTTCTTATAACATCACCGTTACAAGACTAAAACGCCCGTGAAAGTGACCGAGGCTTCCCGTCAAACAACCAACGGGCCATCGCGAATACTTCGTTTTCTCGTCCATCTTTGTTTCCTCGTCCATCAATCTTTCCTGTAGTTTAGTGCTGGTAGCAGCACGAACAATCACCTTGAAAAATGACTGCCAGCTTCCCCGCAGGAAGAGACAATAATAGAAGTCATGCGCTTGCCCTCGTAAGCCATTAAAGCTGAAGAAGCCGGGGTTTGTAAAGGAGGCAGAGAAGAGCAAGTCGAGTTTGCTCCTAAACGGTTTAATTACAAGTCACGCTAATAACGGAGCAGCCAAACCACGAGGCTCGCCAGAAAGCCAGAAACCCAGGAAACGGTTCAGACGCATCCCTAATTGCACCGGGAGCCGACAGATGTCTCCTCCGTTTTCCAGCCGATTTCCAGCTTATTAAAGCGCTGAGTGCTTCGCTTGAGGCCCGTGGAAAGGCGCTCCGAATAATTGATTGGCTGTTAATATCGGATCAACTTCCGACGCGGAATCTCATCCATATATTATCCTCCGGTTTACAGAACCGTAATTGGAAATCAACAGCAAAGAATGAAGATCTGGTGTTTTCGTGCTCACCAAATCATCAAGTACTGCTGATTATGCAGTGTAGTCTTTATAGAGATACGACTCATAACCGACTAGTATTGTAATCAATAAGGCTTTGAATAACTACACGTACTGTATTAATATTACACATATTGCTATATTAGCGTATTGCGACCTAAACTTTATTGCTAAAAATGCAATACTCTAGTAATACAACAAGTGCATTGTACACACATTGTACGCTTTTCAGTGTTGAATTGCCTATAAATTGGTGTAATCGTTACAAAAAAGTCATTTACTGTAGCTTAATTACCGTGCATGTGAAACTTAAGTACAGCTTAATAACATTAAAGTGATTTATTTACATTTACAATGCAGTCTGAAAATGGCTGTAGTTCTGTTAAAAGCAGCGGTCTGAAAGACGGGCGTGATTTTGAGGTTTTAGTCCGTTTGTTCCTTCCAACGGGTCCGATCCCCTCAAGCGCTCATAGACGCTAAACCTCAAGACCGATCAAACAAACTCATTTACAATCTTGTCAGCACAGCCCCGTCGTTCTCTGATCCCGCTTCCCAATGCAGGAATAAAGTAACGTTTAATCTAAAAATAGCCAAACACCGGGTTTTAGATTAAAGCTGTAACTGATGTAAGACAAGCCAGGAGATTGTACATTTCTTTTTGTATCCAAAATACAAAAGACGTGTCGCCTGCGAAACATAATGAATCATTCTGAACAGGCCTGAGATTATTGGTTTTCTTTTACTGCGCGATTCAGATTTATGAAAAGGTTTAGACCGAACACGGTGCTTAAAGAGTTTATGAAACAAAAATGAAAATCAAGTGCTGAAATTCTATTGTATTCTTTCATAAAACTTTATAGATTCAAGAATATGTAAAATATTAACATGCCACATACTGAAGAAAAATTGTGTACATGCGTAAAACCATCCTACCGCGTGACCAAATAATACAAAGTTTAATACACAGCCTTTAACAATAAAACATAAGTCTATCTAGGCCCTTAAATCTCACAGGGTTGTACAGTAGGGTCATGCAAATATCACTGTTTACGATACAGCATTTGCCCGCCATGTTGTTCACAATGAACTGAAGCCCAAACTGCAGTGCAGTTATTCTATGCATCTAATCCAACACAAATACTGACAAACAAACTGTATTATCATGTACCTTTATGTACAGTCTGTCTATACAACGGCCTCAACGACGGACTAACGATTGAGCAACACTGACATCTGCTGGTACTAAACGTAATTGCACATAACATTCATATAGTGACGTCAGCCACGGCGTCGTTTTTGCCCCCAGTTAAAAGGTCGCAGTACATAAGCCAGCTTCATTGATTTGTAATATTTCATTACGAAATATGCATTTTTCGTAACAAAATATCACATGCAAAATACATATTTTGAAAAACGCATCGTCGACTGTTCCTGTAACAGCAACATACAGTATATGCACTACCGGTCGAAATTTTAGGGTCACTTATTAAAATAGTTTGTATGTTTTCTACTTGAATATTAAAATGTATAAAAGGTATCAACCGGTTTCATTTAAAGTACCATTACAGTCACATGACCCCAAACTTTTGACAGTAGTGTTTATGATGTAACAGTGCTGCG
>JAZGTI010018810.1:0-11428 GCA_036877585.1 Botia kubotai
GATCTGGAGGGTAAATATGTCTGTATTAGTGAGTGAAGGTAGGGGGGTGCTAAACCTGTGGTGGTCTTGTAGGATATGAGCAGAGCTTTGAATTTCATGTTCTGAACGATAAAGGTAATAGTGTTTGTTAATGTTAAATAATATTTTACAGTGAAAATCAAGCATTTATAAACTGGCTGCCCTAAAGACTCTCTGCTCTCAAAGTCACCATGAAACAGAAGATGTGATACATGGTTCAACCATTTGTACAACATTTTTTACAAACAAACTGGTTAAAAACGTCTTTAGCCTTCAGTTTACATTTCAATGTTTTGGTGTTGATGGTTTGGAACATAACTGATGACTGTCAGAAAATGAGAGGGAAGTGCCAGAAGTTGTTTGTACGTTAAACTTTCATGATTCATGGTTTCATGTGATTTTTGGTTGCATCACAATAACTTTGACAAAATTACAACTACATACATGTCAGTTATAATAAGAAACATCGGAACATCTGAAGTTCCAGTTGAGACAGAATAAACTGTTAAACATAGTGTGCTCGTTTGTACTTTGTTTTGTTAAAGTGTGAAGCTCCAGAACAGCTTCAATAAAGCAACAAGTGTGTTTCCTGTTTCTGTGCACTGCCAAATCCTGTCAGTGCAGTGGAGAGCCACACCCTTCCCTACATGCGCTGCAGAAGAGAAAGCTCCTTCATGTCAGTGCCATGAAAAAAGTTTGCATCGTTGCCATGGAAAAGGATTAAAACCCTCTAATCCCCATTTATTATCTTCTTTATCATTGTGTTACATTTCACACATGTTTGTCTCTTAACAATGACAGCTTGTAATGCTCATGGTGTCAATACTGTTTGGTCATGTGTGAAACAGGGATCTGCTCTATGCAATGAAAGCACACAAAACATATATGTTATCATTCAAAAATGGCAAATAATCAGCATGAGCATTTTGATCAACTTTAATCTGCCTTGCAAAAATCTTGTGTTTGAGAAAATGTCTGCAAACAGGCCCAAATTTTAGTTGCTAGTCATTAAAATAAACCTGAAATTCTCCCTGACACCTCATTCGTACTTGTGTGTGATTAAAAAATGATGCATTTTACATAAACAGCATTTGGCTGTGGTGTGTCACATGATCAACAGCAAGAGACAGTATTTGTTTCTGTGATACATCAGAAGAACCAATATAAAACACCATCTACATCCTTTAATATAATTTCTGCAAACTTGAGAGTGTGTGAACAAAGATAAGAGTTCTGTTAATGACAGATAATAAACAGAAACAGTCAGTGACATGGAGATGATAAAACAGCCTTTTCTGGTTCTGTGATTAATGAATTTTACTATCACATACAAGCAGTGAAGATGGAAAATGAGCGGTCATACAGTTCAGAGGTGGTAACCACAGCCAAATTAACAGACCTGTATGGGACCATCTCATAAACCAAAAATATCACAGCTTATTAATTATTCTCATCATCATTTAAAAAAACAAGTTCTTCCACACTGACAACTTCTGTCTGTTACTGTGACATGAAAACCTATAAGATGATTTGGTTTGTTCCCTGGCTGAAATCTGGCAACAGTCGCCACTAAGTTTCAGAACAGCAGAGCAAATGAAACTGGATCTGAGTTCTAATTAACCCTAACAGAATACATACTTTTATTTTCCTCATGGTTTCCTCTGGCATTCAGAACTTTGATGTTTTTCATCATCAGTGTGCCACTCTCAATAAACATGACTTATAACCACAGAGCAGAAATAAACCCACTGAGAAAGATATTGAATTAAGGCTTTACTGCTCTCTAATCAGAGCCCTGAATTGCTCCTCTGTGCTGTCAGCAGTTATTTGCTGTTTTGACATCATGTCTGGAAGAATTTTAGTTGGAGCTTTCACGCATTCATCTGTGTTTATGCACTCGCGTTCATGTCCCTATACATCCTCCCGCCCACTTACCCTAACCTTAACCATCACAACTAAGTGCCTAACCCTAACTCCTGTCTAAAACCAAGTCTTAACCCTCAAACAGCCAGAAAGTGGGTGAAAGGGGTGTCAGAAAGTGAGGACTAGACAAGATGTCTCACTTTACTCTCTTTGTACAGGTACACACCCACATGTAGAAACACACACAGATAAGCACACACAGACAAACACACAAAACGACACCAGACTAAACAGAGTCTGATGACTACAGCCAGAAGTGATTATATTAGTGTGTGTGTGTGTGTGTCAGCAGTATTCTATTCTAACAGAATGTTTAAAATCAATCAATAAAAGCAAATAAATAAAAGGTACATCTCAATGTAAATGTAAGTCTCAAGCAAATGCTAAATTGCGGCTAGAAAGATTAATTATGATTTTTGAACTGTTAAAACTTTCTGCATCTGAAACATCATTTCACTCAGGTCCAGTGGTGTCATGCCCGGTTACACACAGTGTATTTCATTAGTTCTGCTGAATAACACACAAAGCCATTAGCACACTTGCCCTAAAGAAAAACAGGCAGAATGACCTATTTTTAAAAGATGAGAAGAACTTAAAAATGATTTCACTTTTCCACAAATATTTCCAAAACTTTGATTCCCAAATCTTTCAGTGGAAACTTGAATGAAGATACATCCACACACACAACCTTTGAAGGTTTAGTTCTCAGTTCAGTTTATTATTGATAAAAATCTCTCTGAGACTTTCTGGTATTTATATTCAGATAATGACGTTGACTAACACGCTAATGTACTTTTACTGGATCAACACTAACTGCACAAATTTTACCAGTGTATCAAAGTGATAAACACACACACCACACAATGTCTGTTGTGTTTTTGTGTTAGCCTTTGTCTGTTTCAATATTTGTTTCCAGTTTTATTTGCTGGGCGTGGGAGGGGGTGATGGGCTGATGACAATTTCCTGAAACAGTAAATCTGAACAAATAATATTTTCATTTGAAATGGGACAAACAGAGATTTTGGAATGATTTGCAGTTGCCTGTTTTTCTGTCACCTTCATTCTTCTGTGACGATTCATGTAATCATAAACTGCAGCAATGTGTGTGTGGATCAGCTCATAAACTCCACAATAACACAAATCAAACTTTATCAAAACCACACACAGACACAAGAACTACGGTTACACTCAGCAACCACCATCTTTAAAAACAGCTATTAGCAGCCTATACCAAACATGCATCAGATCACGTGACCGGATCTGCGCTGAATTCACATTCTTTTATTTGCTGTGCATTCTGTGTGTCATGAGAAAAAATGTTTAAACTGATCTCAGGTCAGATCATCCAGGTTTTTTATTATAAAGAAACATTAACAGATGAAGTTAATGTAGTGATTTATACTATCTGTGACTGTGTTTTGTAGATTTGAGGCTCAGTGCTGATGAGGCCAAAATTACAAAATTACAGTTTCCACCAGAAGGAAACAATTCAATTCACTGTACTGCTCAGGAGAGACATCACAACTACAAAACCCCCACAAAACCAACAAACAACACCAACAAACACAACCCCTGAATCCCTCGATAGTGTTCATTCTGATTCTGACAGATTAGATATGAAGAAGCCTATCGTTTTAAAAGACCCTGACCATTTTAACATGGGAGTGACTCCTGACTCAATGGGATATTTTGCTGGTTTAATTGACTACCAGGTGAAAATCACATGTCTAATTTAAAGTAATGTCACACCTCTCATGGCATGATTTAAGAAATTATCTGTTTCGCTATTAACTGAGAAGAAAAAGAGGATCAATAAACCAAATTTAAAACAAAGCATATTTGAGCAACAAACTGTAGCTGCAGCAGACATAAAATAATTTAATGATCATAATATAATAATTAATTATCATATACTTAAAATATACAAATCTGATAGCATGGCTCCACCTCTCGCATATGAGTGACAGCAGTAATTGGTACTGCTGGATTCTGGAGGAAAGGATTTCAGGACTGTAAGTCACACTGCAGTAAAACTCACCCGACCTGTCCACACTGCATTCACAATGATCCACTGCAGGAGAGAGAGAGAGAGAGACACTCCATCTACACACACAGCATGTATTTATTTATTTATTTATTGTTGTCCACAACTTTCATGTTAAAACTCCACCTTTACATTTATATATTTCACCATTTTACATCTTATTTTATCCTTTAACTAGCATCTTATTTTAACACTACACTACTGTATATTTTAACCTGTGTATTTGATCAATATTTGTTTATTTATGTATAATGGAAATATTGCATGTAAACACAATCATGCTAATAAAGTACTTTAAGTTGAAAACTAAGTTGAAAACTGACCCTAACCCTAACCCTAACTAACCCTAACTAACCCTAACTAACCCTAACCCTGAAACAGAGAAAGGGAAGTTGAAAGAGAGACAGAGAGAGTGAGAGAGAGCCAGAGAAAGAGAGACATGCTTTCAGAATGTAAAGACTATTTTCTATCCCAATTATTTGATTTTTAACAGAGACAAAAACCCTACAAGGAAATAATAGTGTAAACACTTCAGATTATTACTGTTTATATTCTTCCTCACTGAATCAGATTTTATGATAAACTTGATTACAATGTAACCCAACATCTATGAGAAACTATCATTTATCTGTATTCTTTCTATTGCTCAGACGTGTCTTTTTCATTTCTTGACTTTGAGCTTCTCCTTATATTTACTTATATTTACTATAAAGAATCAAACCCAAAACCTTTGCACTGCTAACACAATGCTAACGAGTTAAGATACATGACCACTTTTCTTTCTATCGGCTGTTAGTGGATCATGTTCACTCTCAAATTCCAACACACATCAAAGAATGCTGTAGTATTAACACACAAACACACACATACACTGACACACAAACTCAGAAACATCATGAAAAGATGAACGACATTAAAAGCAATTTTCTAACCCACACATACACAGTTAGGGTTATGAACATGGGTAAACTCTTTATGAGTTAGGGTTATGAACACATACACAGTTAGGGTTATGAACACATACACAGTTAGGGTTATGAACACATACACAGTTAGGGTTATGAACATGGGGAACTCTTTATGA
The DNA here is from genome assembly GCA_036877585.1 of Botia kubotai. NCBI lineage: Eukaryota > Metazoa > Chordata > Actinopteri > Cypriniformes > Botiidae > Botia > Botia kubotai. Next base: position 5,070 of record JAZGTI010018810.1, read on the forward strand.
GTTAGGGTTAGAATGGGTTAAAATGCTTATAGGTTGTGATTTAGCTGACATCTGGAGACAATTGTGTTGTTAAAGAATAGCTATGTAAACACACAAACACTCACTGACACTCACTTTTCTGAAGCTCACTGACAAATCAAGACAAACTGCCACTACACACACACACACAATAATTGGTTTGATATAATTCTATATGTGTGTTTTAAAAATGGGCCAGAGGAACTTTACAGCAACATCACAGTGTTGAACAGCAGGTGCTGATAAACAGACACTCAATGCTGCTCTTGTACACACTTCACCTCTTCTTTTTAAACACTAGTAAACTCTCCTCGACTGTAGTACACAAGTTCTGTTTCTGTGTGTTTCTGTTCACAGTAGCCCTTAACACACACACACACACACACACATCTACAACCCTGTGCATTTAAGCAACGATCTTGTCATCCTAGAAAGGCTGAAGGCTGAAGGGCAGGAATTGGTCACTGCTCCTGCGCCATACTTTTAAGAAGACTGAGAAACATTCTGACACAAGTAGAAAAACTAAATTTAAAGATTTTATGAAGGAACATCTTTACAACATTTAAACTATAAACAGAAGCATTTTAAAATACGATTTCACGTGTCAGTCAAGTTGACAGTAAATGTCTTCCAGCCCCCATGACTCAACACACACACACACACACACACACACAATCATGTAATATACACACACAAATACATTAAGTTATAGACCAAAAGGTTTGGTGACTCATTTATCTATTAGAAATCTGAATAAGATAAAAAAAGAGATGAAAGAGAATCTACAAAGACAGAGTGATTACTTTTAGTTTTCATCAAAAATAGGTATTTTATTAAATGTATAGAGGGTATTGACAATGTTTGTCTTATGTGTGTATTGCTTGGTATGTTTCATCTGCTCACAAACAAATTTTCCTTTAAGACATGAACTTAAAACTTGAACTCAGGCTCAAAACTCAAAACTGCAGGCTGAGAAAACAAGACCAACAGTTTAACTACAATGATGTTAATTGATTGATACAGAAATCATAATAATTAATTTAGATTGTAATAAGAGGTCTAAATATTAAAGGAACTGTGTTATCTTCATGTTGAAATATGATTTTCTATTTTACCTCTGAAGTAAAATAATAAGCAGCTCTTATTGTATGTGTGGATTTATAGATGAACATTCTGTGTGTGTCATTCCTCAATCTTTGTGCACCTGACTTCTCTCTCTTCACACATTCTTCCATCTCAAGAGAAATGAAGCCGAGCAGAAGACTGAAACTCAAAGAGCAGTGAGACACGTGCCTGTCTCCCTATATCTTCTTTTCTAAATAGGTCATAACAATTTATAAAATGAAAACATTACACATTATTAGATACATTCATATCAATTTTTCATTTACATATATGATTAAATCATTTAGTTATTATTATGTACATTTACAAAAAATATTCGTTTTACTTTTGCTTTTATTCACTGTATTTTCTCTTTCTGGATTGGTTTCATTGCAGAGTATTTTTTACAGAGTGGTGGTGTGTGTATACAGTCATAATTACTCTTGACCTTTGCCATCTCAACGTTGTTCATCACACTGTGTTTGTGTGTGTTTGACTTGATAAAACAGGAGATTACGCTGAAAAAAAAATACATTTAGAAAAGAAAGGCTCTGTAAATCAGAATGTATTCCTTTTCTAACTATGCTACACTCTAAAAAATGCTGGGTTGATTTCAAACCAAGGCTGGGTAAAATATTGACAGAACACAAAGGTGGGCTATAAATTACCCTATGGTGTGTTGTTACCCAACCATGGGTTGAAATAAATAATTTTCATAATCTCTCTCTCTCACTAGGCCAGCACAAATAAATATGAATTTGTACAGCTGACTTTTATAATTAGGATTGTAATAGAAATATATGGATGTGATGGCTTTTTGAAGTGCTGTTAAATGCCTCCGCTGAAGCGCTAGACAATCTGTGAAATGCACCAGGGCAGAAAACTGCCCGCGGATAATAGAATGAGAATTTATTGCGAGAAGTGAAGAAAATTAAACCCGTATATTTTTCAAGCTTCTTAAATTCTGTACCAATTCATCTGCCCAATTTGATTACGAACTGCGCAAATTAAACAATAAAGCGCTGTCTAATAAGAAATTAATTACGGGCGGCTCGGGGTTTGAAGGGCGGGGCTGTGAGCAAGCTAAACTGAGTTGAGAAAGACAAACTGCGCGCGCTCAATGTGCTGCGGGACTGATAGCGGCTCGCGAGCTGATCGTAAAGATGAACCGAAATCAATCGCGCTTTAACGGCCTCATTAAACTCTATAGCGATAGATGGAAACGGTGGAAGAAAATGGGCCTTCTCGGATTTATCGCAGAAACAGCGAATGTCACTGAACTCCTGAGGGATTTCCTTTAATTTAACTGTCACGGGCATCCTTGATCAAGCCAAACGTCTCAATGTATTAAACCAATAATCCCTCAAAGACAGACACTTCTTAAGGTCAAATCATTTTAATATTATTAGCATTATTTGAAAGAACAATTATTATACTATAAAATAAAATAAAAACTATTATTTTAATGAATCAAATAATGTCTAACAGTTTCAACAATTCCTTTTTGTTTTTATTTTTTTTATCTAAATTGTATTAAATCGGAGGCAGCTATAATTAATCAAACATTACAAAGTGCAGTATTAAATAACGCAAAAGTTTCTACAGTGTCCCATGTAATCTGAGAACTTCACCATTCGTATTTGCTGTATTATACGTTTTCGAATAAAAAAAGTACTGTACAAACACACACAAAACACACTGAACAAACATTGAGGCAAAAAAATGCATGAACAGTTAAATTGGCCAAATTGTTTGTATTTATTGTAAAATGTAAAGACATTTAAAACGGCTTCAAATGTAACATTACATTTTTAACAATAATTCTTAAGGTGTTTTTTTATTTTTTTATTTTTAACATTTACGAGAAGAGAAAAACGGAAACACACGGAATAGAATCGTAAAGGCATCTACACAGTTAGATAAGACAATCCCATTCGAGTACTGAAATATTACTAGCCCTAACTTTAAAGAGAATGTAAAAGTAGACAGAGAAACATAGAATACTTCACCTCTGTTACCATTAAAATTGTGTAAATATTAAGAAATCATCTTGTTGAGAAAGGTCGAACTAATTAGCTTTATTTGTGACTTGGATGTATCATGAAATGGATGTATCATTTTGATAACGTGTCAAATAACCGTAAGTACCACATTCAGTGTCTCTGTTTGATTTGTTGCTTGTTAAGCCTTATTAAGCCTTAGCTCAGCTCAGTGAGTTCAGATTGATATTATATCTGCAGCCCTGTGTGTTATAACAGCGCTAATTAACTTTTATCTGCAGGTAATTGAGACACGAGCGCTTTATCTGTCGGAAGCATCGTGCTGTCGGATGTTTTCGGAAGTGTCACGCCGAGGTCACTTTCTGAAGAATCACACACTTTACATTAATCTTTGTTATCAGACAATCATTTCAGCAACGGCTGCCTGGAGGACCGGGTGTGTACACGACATTCATAAGATATATAAATATATATACACACCACAATGACAACATCGCAAAATATTAAAAATGCTAAAGTATAAATGTATGCATATTTAGTCACTTGAATTTGTTGTGATGCTGAAATATTGATTTCACAAAATAACCAAGAACTACGTCATCTGTCAATCACCGCCTGACCTCGAGTCAGGAAGAGAAACACGCACGGTTACAGAGAAGGCTAAACTGTGGCATTTAGTGGCTTAAATAACCGTAAGGCATTGAGTGACCCTTTATGCCTGATTGCGCTAATTGTGTTGAAATAGGAGACATTAAGTGTAATGATTCCCTTTCATCTTCACCAACGACATCATAATGTTGCTATAAGAGTCTTCACAGCGCACTTTTCTCTGCTCGTGGAGACTCGATCTTCACTCATATTCCAGAACATCTTTTAAACCAAAAACATTTCTGCATTTAAACACGTTGTGAGGGGGCACATGTGTTCCAAGATCGTGAAATCGTCGGAAAGCCAAACGTCTACCTAGCGCAGTCTTCTGATACATGCATGGAGCCTTTAAAGACTTTTAAGTCAGAATCGACAGACTGCGCATGAAAAAGGTTAAGACAACTCTCAGAGAGAGACGACAAAGGCTCCTTGTCTCACGTGCCTGCCTCCAGACTGAGAATCAAAGGTGGAGTTGGTGGAGTTAAACAAAGCTCAGATGCGCTTACAGTGGCTATGTATCTCATATCAGCCCTCATGCTACTGTGAGATTACAATAAAAAATCACCGGTAATCACCTCTTCACATCACTACCTTTAAAAAGAAGCGTTTGCCATGCTACTTTGTTTCCTCACAATGCTCGCGCTCTGTATACTAAAGCAAACACAATTCAAACAAAGGCAGATATTTAGTACTCTGCTAAACTGAAATGATCGCCAGTGAACGATTCTTCCTTTAGGAGAGCGAGTGGATAATGTTTCGTGTGTGCAGATTTGTGTGTATGCGCCTCAAACAGTTCCGCAGCACTTGAGAGCTGGAGACTTCAAAGCGCGCGACACGGCGCCGCCCATTTCATCTAATGAGCTTTAAGCGTCTCCATCTATAATTACAGATTTATTCCTCTTAAGCGCCGGATACGAAATTAAGGAAACGCTAAATTATCGCTTGCGTGTCATTTTATCAGTTACAACTAATTACAGTAAAGAAGAGAATTTGTTCAGACAACAATATTGAACAGTGAAGTCCCGATTTCAGCTGAAACCATTATCTGTAAATGTAAATGTCTCATAACATTAATAATGATAATAATGATAATAATCAGTGTTGTAAAAGCTGTTTGTTTGTCTAAGAGAACGCGTCATCTGAACAGCTATACTTCCAGCACAGAGAAGAGCGAGTAAATGGCGTGTGATGAAGTTAATGCCCCGCGGCTCTTAGGTGGGTTAAAACTCATTTAGACTACATTTAGACTATTCAGCAAAACGTATTTTAAACAACGATAAAAACTGTACAACATCCATCTCGAACTTCAGGGGAACTCAGGCGCCTCCCTTCTCTCCCCTGATTCAATCACGTGTGTATATTAGCTCTAAAAACTTCAAGGACGAAGAACTTCAACCACGCTGTTCAGAGCATCAAATCCTTCATTACACACTTCATTATACACTTCTGACGGAACACTACACGTCCGTACATGGCCCCGGTTATGGCCATGGGTTCTGAAGCTGCTAGTTTTACACCTAGGGATCATTCCCGTGTGACTTTAGGAGTTAAGGGGGAGACCAATGTGAATGTGGCAGACGGAGAGAAACCGAAAATTCTTCCGTTCAGCGTTGAAGCCCTCATGTCAGAGCGGGGACCGAGCAGCTATATCGCCGGGACATCACAACATCTCGTTTCAGATTCTGACCGATTCCCTGCTCGGTTCGCTTTAGAGTCCCCATTCTCCGTTGACGTTGGGAAACTGCGAAAAGACGCGTCAGTGAAGACGGAGAGTCCGGAGCGGAGCTCATGGATCCAAAATTCGCGTTTCTCCCCCAGTAAGTGAGTTTAATGTTCAAAGCAGAGCAGAACAAAACTGAAAGCTTGCTCTGAACAGACACGCCTGATCGGGTTTTTTATCTGTGCAGATATTGGCCTGTTGATTGGACTGTGATGAATACATTGAGAAACATACACTTTTAAGACATTTTTAATATCAAGCAAGTAAAAAGTAATATAATAGCAAGTAACAATGTATATACAAAATGTATATATTAAAATATACGTATGCAATCTAAGGTAAATACAATATTACTTACGCTAAGCCCAACCGTTTAAGACGGTTTAGGATTGTTGACCACCAAAACCTGAAACCCATCCGTTTTCATCTTACATTGTTTGTTGTTGTTGGTTTTGTCCGCTTCAGGGCGCCTCAGTCCTCCGGCGTGTCCTCTGAGAAAACACAAAACCAACAGAAAGCCTCGAACCCCGTTCAGCACGTCTCAGCTGCTGGCGCTCGAGAGGAAGTTCCGTCAGAAACAGTACCTGTCCATCGCCGAACGGGCCGAGTTCTCCAGTTCACTCAATCTGACAGAAACCCAGGTGAAGATCTGGTTCCAGAACCGACGAGCCAAAGCCAAGAGGCTCCAAGAGGCTGAACTCGAGAAACTAAAAATGGCCACCAAGCCGATGTTGCCTCCTGCGTTCGGGATTTCCTTCCCACTGGGTGCCCAGGTGCCCGCCTCATACACCGGATCGCCTCAGTTCCACAGACACTCCGTGAGTGTGACTCCGGTGGGACTGTACACACACATGGGATACAGCATGTAT
>JAZGTI010018811.1:0-11428 GCA_036877585.1 Botia kubotai
GGCTTTCAACAATCCAACTGGTTAAACAGGGGTAAATGTAAAGATCAATAAATGTAACATTGGTATTGACTTATACAGAGTTATATCAGGTCTGGGCTTGTTCCTGTCTATTCTCTTTCAGAAAAAACATACGTTTTTCATGCATGATTTGCAATCAATATGTCCAAAAAATTGCAATGTAAAATTCTGTCTGCATTACTGTAACTGCAGTCTCTAGGAATGCAGAAATGCGACCTAGTGCATGAAAAATGCACAAAGGGAAACCAGAACCTATTTGCCCTAATGTGAAGATGTGAATGAAGAGTTGATTTTCAAGTACTGTTTTATTTCAGTGATGTTTTTATCAATTTAAATAACGGCACCTCAGGGTTTGAGGTTTATTAAAATATGTATTTTGCTTGTCGTGTTTATATAGAGCATTATTGAATCATAATGCGCAAGAATGCATCTAGTGTTTGTATTTTGTATTGACTACACTCATTATTGTACACTTCAGTTATATAAATTCACATTATAGATCTTTTTAATGTACTGTAATGATCATAACCTCATTACAATTATACAGCCTGTAATATACAGTGTTATGAATCAACCTTCATGAACCAGTTTAACTGTATCAGACTCCATTAAGATAATTAATAAATGTAGCTGAAGCTGGTAAAGCCTGCTGGAGTGTCAAAGATGCTCGAGGCTAAATTTGAAATCTTTACCTCTAACATATTCTGAATATATAAGCAAAAATCCAAAAAGTGCTTAATACCTTTTTTATGAAACTTTACCTGCTCTATAACTAACAGTTCAATAATTCAATCCAGGATATTCTCATAGTGTAATTAGCTAAATGTTACTTCATAATGTATAGCAGCCTTTGTGTAGAAGCCTTTGTTTGCATGCATCAACCATCAAGCTTTATTTAAAGCCTCGTAAAAACCCACACATCAATGTGTGGAGTGGAAGTCTGTGGCGCTTACGCTCGTGCTGATAATAATTCCATTCGTTTCACTAACACACGCTGGAATAGCTTGTATCATCTCCCCACTTCAGGCCCATTCTAATATGTTTTTCTTAGAAAAGTGCTCAGAGTCTTATTACAGCAATCCCTCTGATGTGATCGAACAGATGTCAACACTCACTCATCGCGGGACCCAGGCAGACAAAAGAGCGTGTTTACCATCCACTCGCGCTTCCTAATTTTCCACCACTGGAGGCAGAGAACTGCGAGTCTGTCCATGCAAGTCCTAAGGTATTAATAGCGTTCATTCTGTGACCAGTTGGGTACATGACAGTTCATTTTCTGCATGGGCTCACAAAAGTCGATACGATCTTGTAAAGACAAATACCAGATAGAGGTCTCCCTAACCAATTTCACTCTCAGAAGAAACATTAATCAAAGAGGTTGGATATGGAGGTGCACAGCCCTCCCAGCTAGTCTTTATGCATTAATAAAGGAAGCAGATGATCTATGAATGAATTTATAGCAGATGCTGCCTTCATTACCGCTGCATGCCGCAGAGCGCCACAAGTGCAGGGGATGATGGGAAAACTCTGTTAGGGCTCTCTGTAGAGCTTATTTCTTATTGAATAAGGAGAACTCTTATTGGTCAGAATAATAGCCCTTCGCAAAGTTAATCTACAACCTCGCTCTCTCTAAAATGGATTTACTTTTAATTTTCCTTACCTGTGAATTAATTTGAAATACCATGAATTTTACAGTGAATGAATTTCTCAGAAGAAAAATGTGACATGCAGAATGGGTCATTTTTACATGTTGAAATACTTCTTTAGAAAGCAGACAGACTTCATCTGTCTTTGTTCAACATCTCTGGTGGTACAAATACTAAATGACATTTCATATTTCAGGTAATCAACAAAATGAAATAGTTTTGGAACAAAACAAATGACTTATGTCACTGATGGCCCAAGGCAACACCAAGAGATCATGATATATAGGCTGTGACCCAAAACTTTGTAAGCTGCCTTGCTGTCTATTGCCTACCTAGGTAGCACCTTTTTCTAAAGCAGAATGGTAATGGAGTCATAGAAGTGACAGATTTGAAATGCACAAAATAGAGACCAACTATGCCCATCATACAAACAGTGCAGAGGCCTGGATTCACAAATGATTTAAATAAGGTCTTAAAATGACATTTTTAAGGGTATATATATACAGCTCAGCACAATACAAAATTTTTCAATAATGGAGAAAACTTTTAGCTTATTTTATTGAAGCCGAAATACTGTGTTAAGGCTATTTCACAACACAAGGTATAACTTAAACTAGGCAGAACTTACAGTTGCTGTGTTTTAATTTAAGTTCTAGATAAAAACTCTATGAAACTAACCAAGACCCTGTAAAGCACCTTTGTGAAATGTACAATGTAAAAACCATTAACGGACAAGCCCAAGCCCACATTTTCAAAGCTATATGAGGCTCAAATAAGGACACTAAAACCTGCTTGGCAAACAGCTGAGAAGTTGTGCAATTCAAGTCATGAATGTAGGCCCCTAAAATCTGATTAATTCAGCTGTTACCACCCTTCAAAACCTCCCTTCATATTTGCTAAAAACAAAGCTGCTCAATTTTAGCAAATCTGAAGAGATTTCTAAAAGCTATCTGAGGTTATTTTACTGTTATTTACCCCCTTAGTAGCAATTGAAAATGTTTATTTGTTACGTTACATAGTCACTGGTGTTTATATAACAAAGTCATAGAGCACAAATGTTCTACAATGCTCTCGGTTTCGTCACAAACACATACTCCCCTCTACCTTTAATCCCAGTAAAATACCCAAATATGCAATTAGCATCAGCCAGTTATCATCAGCCGAGCAAGATTTGAACTTACAACCTCTCACACTTAAAGCAAGAAATATCTCCCTACACCAACCATCAAATCTAAAAGCTTAGAATCCCTCCTGGTCCAAAGAAGAACTTACAAAAGACCCATAGAGCTTATCACATCTTATTGCTTATTGTGTTGTTAGGTGTTTTATTTTTGAATAAAATGAATCTGCTGTTAGCCAAGCAACATGTCTGCCATACCAGCACACACAAACACCTTTGTCAAAGGCGTAGGAATTTTTATTGCATCAGCTTTTGAAATTAAGAACCTGTTGAGAAAAGATAGTCGTGGAAAAATAGAGCTGTTTTCCGGTAGAATGGAGAGCTACAATAGAACTTTGATATTCTGGATCAATACTTTGAAAACAAACCGACATTTTGACATCACTCTTGGCTGAAGTATAACAGGCAATTTAAGGATTCGTTATCTTTCAGTCTTTTTTCTGTTTTTCTTTCCCTAAGTATAAAGTTTATTTCTTGCCTATAAAGTTCAGTGCAGTCAAATAATCTGGTGAAATCTATTCGGAGTTATGTAGCCATGTTCCTTGCTAAAGTTTCACATATTCAAATTCAAAGACGACTCGTTGATTTCCTGTAAATTGACAAAGACAGCTGCAAACGTAGCATAAAAGAACTGTCTTCAGCATCATAGCACTTATCTACAATAACTGACAGCCACTCAGTTTTCCACATCATTCATATGCTCAAGCACAGCACAGTGACTTTAACTAATGCAGCATCTGCTATTTACCAGCATGAATTTGTATTGTTAGCCAGCCAGTCAAATCAGAAAATGCTAGAAGCTGAGTTTCATTTGTCTGGGGTTCTGAGAAAGACAGAAGTGTTTCTGTAGGTCCTTCATCTTCACGATTAGCGTCTTGGCAATCTGCAAAGTAATAATCTTCCTGGGGTTTTGTAGAACAAGGACATTTGAAATGTCTATGATCTCAGTGAGACTCAGCATAAAAGAATGGCTTTTAAATAAGCATATTGCCATGGCGATGTAAGAGAAGCGTGCCTGCACGTGTCGTTTAGATGTTTCAACAGAAGATTTACACATGACATGATTTTTATAAAGATGACTCATCAACAGATTTGAAAGAGGTCTGAGGTGGAGGAACGCAAGTGAAATGAATGAGGTGACGTAGCTCAACTTTAAACACTTTCTTAATCTTCATTGAGTGCAGAATTCATCTTTGACATTAGGACTCTCTGGCTTCAATGTCTTTGGTTGGTGTACTGAAGAAAAAAGCTGAAGAAAGCCCTGTAAATTATAAAAAGTACGACTAATGTTTGCTTTTTTCCCCCACACATTAAAAATAACACTTTTAATATATATAATACAACTTCATTCTCACTGGTTTTAGGTCTTGGTCAAGTTTAAATACGTAATTACGTAACTATATTTTTATATTTTCTAAAGGAATTGTTAGGTGCACTTGCTAAGGTGCTCTGTGTGTTAGCACATTGCTATCTGGTTGCTATGGTATTGCTATGGTATTGCTAGGTCTTTACTTGTCAAAAGAGATCATTCCTAAGTCTGTGATATTCTGGTCTCTGGATATTATCTTGTAGCCTGATTCAATACAATTCTATGATATTTTTCACCTATTTTATCATTTCACACCAGGCGGAAATCATTTAACTATACTTTCAATGAAAGGTAATTTCACACTTTGCCTCAAAACTTACACGGGTATCATTTACATTTTTAGCTCAGATGGTGCGGGACAGTACTACTAAAAAGACCCATTCATACAACAACAAATGAAGCATTGCAGAGAATTTTCACTAGCTAGACATACATAATTTATTCCCACCAATAGTTTTTGGAATAATATTTGGAAAAGGTCAGAAGATGCATGTCTGATGTGTCCTGATAACGCCAAGCTTGTGTAAAAATGCAACGCGCAACACTTCTCTGACTGTAATGGCTGCTGACATGACACCCTCAGTGAACCACCATCTGTGCCAATGAGTGACCAATCACAGCTCTAACCTTATCACACAGATCACTTTATAGTGTATCAGATCGAACCCCAGGCCACTATCAGTCCACAGCCATGCCCTAATATTACACAGTCCAATCTGTTATCCTGTAGCCACTGCCCAGGGGTTCTGATATGGAGCGTAATGAAAAATTGATAAGAGTTCTTTAATATCTCTCTGCTGGCTCTTACCAGTCAGAAGAGAACTGATACAATGAATGACAAAAAGAAGAGAGATGCGAGAGAGAGATGAAACTAGACTATCAAAAAGATTGCTACAGTTTTGCTAATGTTCTGCTAATTTCCTGACATAGAGCCACTATTGGCAGATCACAGAGAAATAGGCATAATCAGAGGTACGGCTTAATGTAGCATATCACCATTCTTTAGTTTTCTGTAATTTCCAGCTTGTATTCAAGTTTTACTCGATTGATGATGGATCTAAGTTGGAATTAAAAGGGTGCAGATATTGTCATGTACAAATCAGCTTTTTTGAGTTATCGTGATGCTTTTAAAGAGGTATATCACACACAGAAAATCTGTCATCATTTACTAATGTTGTTCCAAAACCCACTTGACTTATTTCCTCTGCCAAAGAAAATGTTTTGAAGAATGTTCGCTCTGTACCACACAATGAAAATGAAAACATATATCACAGTGTCTCAAATTTCATTTAAAAAAATGCACCACACAAGAAGTTACTATTGGAAGTCTTCTAAAACCATAGTTTTGTGAAAGGACACAAATATACTGATATATATGATTCACTGGGGTATTATTCACTAAAAACCTTGCATGACAGCTGTAGTCACTATTTGCTTGTATGGAAAAGACCAGCTTGGACATTCTGATAAATATATATTCCATTTTCCATTAAAGTCAGGTGGGTTTGGAACAACATGGGGGTAAGTTAATGACAGAAATTTCAATTTTGGGTGAACTATCCTAACCGCCAAGCAGAATATCCTGTGGCATAATGCTAGCAAAACTGTGAGACAGCTGTCACGAGAAAGCATAGCGTAAGCTTGGTATTATTTTGTTTAAATCTTTTGGGAACTGTTTGAATATGACAGTTAGCCAGAGGGCACCGCAAAACCTTTCCCTAACCTACAGAGGAGTAACGCACACTAGTCACACCATGTTATTTCCTCTGATAATATATTTGCATAAACATGTCCGCGGGCTCCTAGCTCTCTCTGAAGGCCGCGTTGATTCAGCCAGTTATCAGCACCCTCTATCTTCTCTCTGTCCTAGCATGGTCATTTATACAGAAACAGGTGAGTGTGTGACCATGGGCTCTTTACACCCCCGCAGATATGGCTCATATAGTTTTATCATCACTGAATGAACCCTAATGTTTGAATTATGTCTTATAATTCAAAGGGTACAAGTGCTTTCCTTGGGGAAAATTCATCTTTCCAAGATACTCACACCATCATGCTAAAATATCTCTTTTCCACACACTTTTTTGGAGACACCCTTTGGTTATGTGTGTTAACTGTTATCACATATGACAAGCTGCCTTAAAGCTGCAGAGAATATAAGTGAATATGTACAAACAGGTTTAATAAAAACTTACCCACTGGTTAGGCTGGTCTGTTTTATAGTTTTAGAGTCTCAAGTATTAATTGTTTAGGTGGGAAATGCAGGTGGTAACTAAACTAAACCACATTCACTAGTTTTCAATTAGTCTAAATATATTAATATATAAGATCTATATTTAAAACAATTTTGGCCCATTAATTGTCTTCTAAGTAGTTAGCTTTTTATCAGTTTATAGTAGTTTGTAGCAAAGCTGACAACTTTTTCAAAGACTGACAGCAGATAACTCATAAGTATCTTTTAAAGAAACACAAACATTACAAAGATGTGACTGCTATGACTACACACCCAAATTAGCACTACCCATAAGCCCTTTTACTCCCAAACTTAATCATCATCCACTAACCTCTAATCGTGTATGAACCTAATCCTGCCTGATGCGCCGACTGGTTAAAAGATTCTGACTGTGACAGGATTTTCAGCAGATGGCAGCTACATTGCATTTGTGCAGTAGTGCATGGCAAAACTGCAGAGTCTTGGATAATAGCTGATGGGGAGTGCCAAACACCGCTAGTCTGGCATCGATGAGATGCCGATGTAAACTCAATCACAGCACAGGACAGCTGGCTACGACTAGACAAGCATCGATGCCTGTCAGCACTGATCTGAAGTCAGTTCAGGCTGAAGTTCTTACAGCTGGCCTGTGCGTCAATGTGAAGTTTATTTCAGCATTAACCTCGTGGTAGAAAACCTTCATCATCAACAGGCTTTAGGTTATCATCTCTAAGTAAGGATAATCAAGCTAAACATGACAGGCAATACAACTGCTATAAAACGCTGAAAACACGTTTTTCGTAATACCTTCTTCAGTCCCAGTCTAATATGCAGTGACAACTATAAGTTTTCTTCTTAAGCCATTTGTAAGCTGATTTCCGCTTAACCGTGTAAACATTGTGGCTCTGTGGTGCTATCAAGACATTGCTCTGTTTGAACATCCAACCAGCCCGACACCGCGACATTGATGCGACCAAAGGTAACAATCTCGCAGTCTGTATGTCCAACTAATGGAAGGCTGATGTAGTGCTCAGGAAACCTGTTATAAACAGTCATTATTTTAGCAATTGCGTTGAGAAACGTTAGTTGTGCAGAAATTCATTTCTGTGGATCAAAAGATTTCGAAACAGCCATACGACTATAATATGTTAGACCACCATTAAAGCGTTTTAGTGCATACGCCCTGCTTTTTATCACCAAGATCAAGTAAAGGAGAAAGACAAACAGAATTTTTTAGTAGTCCCTTGAGTGTAACTAAACAAAATGTGTGTCTGGAGTCTGAGAAACCATAAAACGGCAATGCTGGGGAATTCAGCCATAAAAATCCAAACCATTACCGTAATAATTGCCATTACTACAACGGCAATATTCTCTCTAATGGCAAATTAGCTGGGTTCTGTTAAATAGGCAAAGTTACAATAATAATGATTTACATCTCCAGTTTCCAGAAATGTACATTTATCTGTTTAAATGTATAGTAAGTTAAAGTGCAAAATCTGAGGTGTTTGGTGACCACATATAGAAGCTTCTCGTCTCATTCCCACTAACATGCTGACTCACTCTCCCTCTCTTAGGCAGTGATAAAGGGCTCATTTTCACATCCCCACACCAGTACTCCATATCTGTCAGAGTCAACCAGGCATCTTTAATCTGATTCTCAGTTAGAAAGGAAGAAACTCTAGGTTAGGTATGTCTAATGCCCCTCTACAAGCTAACAGACCTGCAGTGTATGGCTGTCTTTCAATCAGACAGCACGAGAGTGTTCCAACAGTCTATTAAGAAACCTAAATACTCCATCCTCACAGAAGGTACACAGGTGTCAACAAATATTTGATAAAGCATGCTTACTGCATTCAACTCCACCTGACAGGCAGCATTAGTGGCCCAAAAATACACTTTAATGCTGTTTGAGTTAGGTGTAGATACCCCTGCCTCTGGTAAATATCAAGATGTGCAATTAAAAAGAACTTTGACTTTTTCTTCTCAGAGACACAAGACACTTGAGACTGCTTTTAAATGTCTTTTATTATTATGGTGAAAAGCATATGTGTGTTACCCTGAAGAATTAATATCCAGATTTTAGAATTTCATGTTTAGGTTAGCTGTGCCCTCAAAGCATCATGGGAGATTGCTTGTGTTACGCTGCAGTCTAGTGGTCAAAGAGGTAACTTACATGTACTTTTATATTTTCTGAGGAAACGACTGCTGCTTGCCCGTGCAAAACACCTTGCAAAAAATTGCAAATGGTTGTGAGGGCATTGCTATCTCGTTGTTAAAACATTATATAGTAACATTATATAGTGTTTGCTCATATAGAAAATCATGGTTGCCTTAGCAACCACTAAAAGACCAGGACTGATGTCATATGTACTGATAAAATAATGTTAAAGAAATTGTTCACTAAGAAATCTATATTTACTCTCAAACAAAAGGCTTTTGAAAAGCCTTAAAAGTTGATGTGCACATTTTAGAATGACTAAATAGGCATAACATCATTAAAGTCATCAGCTTTATGGATCATTAAAATGTGCCCACTGAAAGTCATTTTAAATCTTTGGTATTAAATGTTCCTTTTTGACTTATTATGAACGTCTGGGTACAAGTATCACACTAGGTCAGAGCAGGTCTTCTGGTGCCAGACTGTTTAACTCTCACTGGGCTACCAGCTGTGTTTATAAGTCCTTTGTGAGTCATACAGTCTGAAATATTCACCATCAGTCAGCTGCTTGTTAACACAAGTGGATTTACTTTGAAAATTGCTGCCATTAAAGGTTGTCTTTTTCAAAAGAACTTTTTAAAACAATAATATCTATTGTACGGTACATGCATACCCTATAATTATCCAAATGATTTTAAATGTGTTTGAGAAAGAAAAGGCTTATATATTTTTACATATGTAATACATTACATATGAAAACAAATCACTTGTTCACCTCATGAAAAGTCATAATGAAGAAGTATAAAGTAACCAGTTTCTTCCATTAGATCTTTATCCTCCTGTCTGACAGCAGGCACCTGACTCACACAGGATCCATGTAATGAATGAACTATGTACAGCTGCTGAGACTAATAGGGGGGTGTGAGCGGCTTCTAAAACTGGCTTGATTAAAAAAAGTCAATCAATATCACAATATGTATAATAATAAATGATAAAAAAAAAAACAGAATAAAAACAGAATTTGCCCCAAAACAAGCTGTAACAAGGTTTCTTAGACGGTGCTAAATATCATGGAATTGCGCTTTGTAGATCAACTGAAACTCTGTCCAACTCTGCTTACCCATAATTCTCAGAGACCATCAAAGTGCTGACAACTTCCTGGAAAACCTAAAGGCAGAACATAATGCCACTGTTTAATACAGTCAGATACAGACTGCAATATGTAAATACACAGAAACAAGACTGTACTCCGATTTAGATTATTTAACAATAAACTTACTTGGGAAGCAATCTTGTCCTGATACTATTGGTTCTCAATGAAAATTCACACACTGTTATGTATCTTCCAGATTACCAGGAAAGATGCCCGCAGTTACATGCAATGCAGACAAATAGTTTGAAATTAACACCCACCTTGGACCTTCTGTTGAAATCCACCTGCTGCATTGCCTATGCAGAAGCATCCCTGCTCAAAACTGATCTGATCATATTTCTTAATGTTGGCTAATAAAGTGCCATTTACAGTCAGGTACAAAGTGCTGCCATTGGGCTCCCAGTTCTCAGAGTAGTACACACCCCTTTGGCCATCAATCAAGACAAAGCCACCTATAGTTTGGATTCAAAGAAGATTCTTACATTCTGTTAATGGAATTCCATTAAAGATTCTTACATGCTTGTACACTTAACTTAATCTAAAAATGTATCTTTTACTTGTACTACATTAAATTGGATCCTGACCTGGATGCGTTTTTTGAACCTAACCAAAATATCTGCTGCTGAAGACAGACTTCTGCATTCTGTACTTCGTCAGAAGAGCTACCTAAACTCCTTAAACTCTCTTTTGAGGGAAAAGTCTTCATTGACATTTACAGAACTCATATTTCGTTTACGTTTACTGGGTAAAAAGATGTGTGACACAAATCCATTACACCATTTCAGATGTGTCCGACAAATGTTACTCAACAGTAAATTACTGGGGTCCATGATTTTGTAAAATTCACTGACTTTATACAACATGCAGCTTTGTACTCTAGAACAGTGGTTCTCAAACTTTTTCAGCAGGAGGCCCCCTTGTTTAAGGTGAATCCTTTTATGCCCCCCCAAAGAAAACTCATGACAAAAACATTGTAAACTTACTTTAAGAATTTTGGATTATACCAAATACATGTGACTTTATACAATGCCGGAAAATCAAATTCTGCTGGAACATCAACTCTTTGTAGTCTTATTTCTGTGATGTTGAATATTAAAAATGTGTAAAATAAAAATATTAATGTATAAAATGTGTAAAAAAAAATATTAAAATAAAAATATTAATAAATATTTCTGTTTTTAAATACATATTTTACAAAGGAAAATCCTGATTGTATACAGGTAAATGTTTTAAAATAATTTCCTAAACTAGAAATTTCTATGCGGCCCCCCTAGCGCCATCTTGTGGTCCCCAAGGGGGCCACGGCTCCCAGTTTGAGAACCACTGCTCAGAATGCACCTAGTACCACAAGATACTGGATAACGATTAGGAAACCTGTACTGATATTAATACCTGATATTAATAATTAGACAAAACATTAATATGAATATATGAATGCAGCTTTAATTGCAGACATGCGTTGTATTCGCACCAAAAAGCAAAACAAAAAGCCGCTAAAAGGAGGGTTTATTATCATATTGCCTTTTTTAAACGATGAAATGTCCCATGCTTTATAAAGACAAATATAGAATATTTTACTTACGATGGGTTTTAATTCATATATGCATGACGAAAATATCCAGTGAAAGAAAATAATTATTTGTTATCATTTATTGGTCGTCAAAATATTTGATTTACAAACAGGCACAACGC
>JAZGTI010018812.1:0-11428 GCA_036877585.1 Botia kubotai
ATATAAAAGTCATTGTTAGTGTGAACTGGTGCACATCGCACGAGCACTTTGTGAGGGAACTGAGATGATGAATTCACTTCATTTTCAGCCAACACTAACTTTAGCTTTACAGCTAGGTGGCACCTAACAGTGTTCCCTGCGTCTATAAAACAACACAACCATGAAAACACTCAAAAGACTGAATCGAGTTACAAGTAAAAGTTGTCTTACTACACTTTAACCAATAACATGTGTTTCGACTGCCCAGGTTCACACACAAAAATTACTCACACCCTTATTTTTAGTTCCACATCCAGTTTGCTGAATGACAACTGAATGACAAACAACAAATGACTTAATGTTGTTTCTTGCCAAATGCGTCAAACCACAAATTCTTTTCAATCGACTGCTAATTAACTTACCAGTTCAGCAAATTCCATGTTCAGCTCTCCTGTACCTCACAACATTGACTACATCTAAACCTGGGGATTGTTTACCTATACCAGAAAGTTAATTTTGTGTATATTTTTCATTCCTGCAGCCTGTTTATCCCTCTGTGATCTTGATTCTGTCAGTGTTGACTCTGTGAATGTGGGAAATTTCTCACTGGTGCGGTTTAGCTGGGAATTTTCAGCGTCAGGAAAAGCTCTCCGTGATGGACGCCAGTGCTGCACCACATCACTAGATATCAATGCAAATGACTGTTACCTCACCAGCGGTCACAAGCAGGCCGGTTTCTGGCAGGTTAACTGATCTTTAAACTGAACCTGCTTGAAGAATGTCAGTTGTAGAAGGGTGGAGGTCTGAGAAAGGGTTGTGCCTCGTTCCTAAACTTATTTCCTGCCTGCTGATCTTGCCTGGCCCCTCATGTTTCCCCTGTTAACCCCTGATCCAGGCTGACAGGAAACAGGGCTTCACTGATAGGGCCTCAGTACACGAGACCTGCTGACACAGATCAGCACTGGTCCATCACCTCTCTCCTCACTTTTCCCTCGATATCTTCGCTCTTTTCTCAAATGTTACATTTTTAAATTTTTATTGTGTCATATCAAAATCTTTATTCTTAAGATGTTAGTGGAACATTTTTAGAGCATAACAAAAAGTTTGAATGTTCTTACAACCAAGAGTAATGTTAATACAATGTCTAAACAAACTGGATATTTCAAAGTGCCTAGAACATTCAAAATATCATTTTTAATGTTTGGTCACTTAATGGAAACATTAGGGGAATGTTCTTACAACATAAAACTGTTAGCGGAGTTTGGTATTGCAGATAAATGTCAAGAATATCACCAACACCCCAAAGTTGCCTGCACAGAAAGACAAAAGATCAAATATACATACAGCAATACACAAAATACAGCAACAAGCTTTTAGTCAACACAATAACTGGTTTAAACAGTATTTTAACACAAATATTCCAGCAATGCAGCACCAGTTTGCCTGTATCACGTTTTTTGTTAATGGACACTTCATCTCTTCTACTTCCTGTAATGAGAGCATAATTTGTTTGATTTATATCATGGATGATGATGGATATACTGTCAACTTAGACACAAAGACCCTTTCTCTCATTCTGATTGGACAGATAGCAGAGACAGGCAGCTGGATGTGAAAGCAGGCATTTGTTCAGGGTTCGAGGGGATGGGAGACAGGTGAGTCTGATGAATCATTTGACCCCTGGGAAATGTATTGAGACGATTCATTCTAAACTCCTTCTTTCCCCATGTTACAGAATTACTTCATTAGCATTACAACTTACGTTCACAATTGTCTCAGTGTCAGATAACATGTCAATGGATCACCAGACACAAATAGAACATAAACTCTGACCTTTCTCTAAATCTTAAACCCTAATCTGAGAGCATGCGGGTAAACAGAGTCATGTATTCCAACTTTAAAATTTAGAAGTTTTAGAATACAGAACATTCAGGGTTTACAGTCAGTAAATGTTCACTCTCATCTCCTACAGCAAACCTTAAGAAGGGTAGGTAGACAGAAACTGTGCACCGTCTACACTAACCGTGAGAATCCCAATGGCATCACAGTCTAGTCAGATTCTCACCGTCTCCCAACTCTGGTACAAACTCCCTGCCAGACAGAAAACAACCTCTGCTTTCTTCACATCATGACACAAACTTTCATGTGTCCGTGATGAAAGACTGTAACATCTAGAGATCTTTTTCTCAAGCTACTTTGAAGGTATTCAGGCGCTTACGATTTTTATTCTTTATTTTGGTGTATTTCTGAAAGGAAAGCAGGAAGAAAAAACCCCTGAGGGCTGCAGCAGAGATCAGAGGTGGGTTCCTCAGAGTCAAAAACCATAGAGTGAACTCATGCTGGGAGAAGGCAGGAGCATCATGGGTAATAAGATCAAAACACTTGTGCCCAGTGTGATGAACAGAGTTTGAGAGATTAGTCAACTGGCTATGTGTCTCTGTAATAAACCCGAACATGCAGCCTATGCAGTCTATATAGGCAGCTATACTACATTAAAGCTCATGTGATGTGTATTTAATGTGCATATACAGCTAACAGAGACATTCTCAAAACATTGTTTAATGTTCCCTACAAGTTCCTGCAGTAACATTAGTAGAACATTTTAACATTTATATTTACATTTATATTTACATTTATATATATATATATATATATAAATATATAAAGCTATATTCCTAAAGTTGTTAGTAGAATGTTTTAAAAATGTTACAGAACTTTAAAAAAATGTTGCAATTAGCATAATGTTAACACAGTGTCTAAAGAATTGGACGTTTTGAATATTGAAATACCAACATAACATTTTTTATTTACTTAATGACATTTTTACAACTTAAAATTGTAGGGTAGGCAGCAATTACAAAACACAAATATTGGTTGAAATTTGTTAATTTTGTTTACTAGAATTTCAACATCGTCATTGAGCTTTAAACCATTTTAAGTGAATTACATATCACTGCTTTTCAATTTAGCCTAAACAAAAAAAATTCTTAAGTCACACTTACTATAATTACCAAATGCTTATGAATCAAAGTTGAACTAGTATTTAACCCTGTTAGAGGCAGAAGTCAAAACAGACAAAACCGTTTGTTTTACAACTAACCTCTTGGCATCAGACAAAACATAAGTGAAACAGTGACGCGTGGAATCTGGCACAATCCACTAGACTAACTCAGGAGATAATGATGCCTCAACTGGCAGTAGAGAAACAATCAGAAATAAATTGAGAGAAATTATTTCCAAAGGTCATTGGCAGATGAATATTTTCTAATGCTCGGAAAGTGTCCTGGTATGTATGTTTGTACACAACGCTGAGTTCATTAACCCTGGCTGCATCTCTGGATGCCTGTCAGCACGATGGAATGTTTCGAGGATTAATACGAGGTCATTGTTGTGGATCTTCTCTCAGGAGGACCTCAGCTCTACACCACTGGTTCTGTCCTCAGGGACCCTCAGACATGCAGCAAGCAGAACCCTTGAATAAACACACACACACGTGCCGGACCAAGCCAGCCCTGCGTGACCGCATCTGGAACCCACATGTGAAGCAGGGTGTGTCAGATATTACCACAGTAACCCGGTTCAGACCGCTCTGGGAAAGTTTGGGTTAAGCACGTCTGTGGGGGTTGACACATAACACATGCCTCTTAAAATTTTGATTAATTGAGAGGAGACATCTTTAGGATGAAATGTTTACTGGTAAATTTACATACATTTCCAAAAATAAAACAGTACTTTATCCGATATGACCTCTAAAAATACATAAAGTATTTTGGCTGGGTATTTCTTTTTACAACATATACAAAATTTGTAAACTTGTTATTTTAAATACACAACCACTGTGAATGAATGACACAAATATAAACTGTGCTGTTATTGATACGTATATTAAACTGGAATTATATAATGTCAATTTATAAGAGAGAGAGAGAGAGAGCGAGAGAGAGGTTGCAGCTGTATCCCAAAGGTGTCATGAAATTATCCAGTTACCTCACCATGGTTCTCACACAAAGAGACGAGTAATATGACCTCACACATATTAACACACTGCAGAGAGGCGTTTAGGTCTTCACAGCTTGTTGGAGAGGTTTTTGGGTGCCGTTACCACACACAATTCACCCAGGTTATCCATCACTGCAAGCTTCTCTCGAGGGTGAGACGATAAACTGGTTTTAAGACGTTTTTTTTACAATGCAAAAATAATCAGATCTACTGTAGAGAATCTACATCAGACCTTTGAATTGTAAAGTTGACATTTTGTTGTTTTCTGAAAGCTATTGTAAAATATTGAAAAGTTCAGATTTAATGTTGAATGTAAAGAAAATTCATAAATGTTCTCTTTTGTAACTTGCTGTGAATTCTGGAAGTCTGCAGACGTTCTATGGTGTGACAAGAGAACAGTTCTACCACAGGTACTATCAGAGAACATATGGAATAACATGGTATTAACCTCAGAGGCCAAAACCTCAAGACACAGACTGTAGCAAACACTGGAGGAAACTGACACCTCTGAAGATAAAACTATAACAAATGTATAAAATATAGCCCATTTTATTTTACTGTGACATTTCCAGACTCTGTTATTCTCTTATTAAATACGAGCTGATCTGTCACTGTATATAGTCTGTCTACAGTAGCAGAGCAGCAGTACTGTCAAATTGACTTTCTCACGTGTGTGTGTGTGTGTGTGTGTGTGTGTGTGTGTGTGTGTGTGTGTGTGTGTCAACCTAGGGGTCTCTTTACAGGCTCAACTGACTCATGCCAAGCACAAATTCTTCATAATACTGTAGTTGAAATTGAATCCTTTTGCAATTCTCAAATTAAGTTATAATAGGGGAAAATTATGGGACTCTTGAAGGAAAAGGTCTTTTAAAAGTCTCTACTATAAAAACACTCATTTACAGATTGTCAGGTCGTATCAAACACTACACAACTGCAGTCTCATAACAGAGAAGAGGAATCCTTGTAAAAACTGGTTAAAGCAGTTGTGCACGAGTCATGAAACCTGAACTACTGGGTCATGGTTAGCCAAAGTTGTGACCTTTCCTGAGACTGTAACACACACTGAGTAAACACATGAAGGAGACAGAGGGATCATACCCCTCACTTTTAACAAGCCAGTGCTTTATAAGAGATGAGAATAAACTCAGCGAGTGGTTTGTAATGTTCATGTCTTCAGTTATGATCATTCTCTGCATTTCATGAGCTTTACAGACAGATCTGAAGATTTTACAGGCCCAGAGTCACATAAATCTCCCATCATGCATCTGTACTGGATCCTCTCCAGCTGGATCAAACTCCAGTCATATTTCAGCAGGGATGGCTCTTCTAAAAACAGCCAGCTTCAACCGTCCTGGCCAAATCTCTTTTCTCTGAAACGACTTAAGCTGATTTACTAACCCGCTGGTTGTGAACTGTTTTAAAGAGCTGAACAAAGTCAAAGAAGCATGCAGAGAGATTGGCAGATATGTGATGAGCTACAGCCACTGATCATGTCACAAATACCAGTGCAAAACTGTTAAATGTGTTAAAAACTTTGATGAATCTGCATCAAACTACAGTCCAGTCTTCGTCCATATCTTAAGACATCCACACATTCCATCTCTGAGCAACTGCACTGTTTAGCATTACAAATACACCCCTTAGCACCCCAGGGGGGCAGTTATTGTCACTCTCTGCCCGGCTCTGGTTTCACACAACCCCACTAAGGGGCTTTTGTTGCCCAAGCCTGCCTCATTCCTGGTTCCTAAAGCAGGAACCTCCATGGACTCCAAGAAGAGAGCGAGAGAGAACAAGAGAGAGAGACGTCACACTACAAATAAAATACAACCCAAGGAAAGTTATAGTTCAGGTCCTTCATTAGTAAGTCCCCTCAAATAAGGGCTCAAACAAGTTCATAATGGCATCTTCTACACAAACGCTTGATTAAGCCCTGTGTTCTGTCACTCTCAGTCTGGCCATACGGTCGAGCATATTTTCATAACCCTGCGTCCATGAGGTAAAAAGCTATAAGCGACAAACAGAACACAGAGATACACTCTCTCAACAGCTGCTGCCGAAGTGACATCATTCCTGGACCTGTAACAGCAGGACGGTTCCCAAAATAGAGTTTACACCCATATAACACCAGCAATCAGAACAGTTAATAACAGCTTCTGAACGGTCAGCATCTATACAGAGCCACAAACAGCCAAACTGACAGTCAGGTGAACAGACTGATTTATTTTATCTCTCAACACCATCAATTATATGTGTTCGTCAGTTGCTGTTCACAGAGATATTACACACACTGCCTGAAATGAATAAAACAATGATATTTAACACAGCAACATACGAGTATTGTGTGTGAGAAAACTACAGTACAACTCCTTTTATTTGTATTATTTCATCAAAGAAACAAATTCTTTGTTGATTAAATATCAGCGTTTGCGATCAGATCAATCGCTCATTTAGACAGCAAATGACTATAAATTGTTCTTAAACAAAACAGCTATAATGTGGCCAAAGGTTTGGCATTCGGTTATTATATAAAATAGATCAAAGGGGAAAAATAATCATTTCATAAAGTCTTAGAGTTCACACGCACATCTAATACATTGCCAAACAAATGGCCAAAAAGGTAAAAACAACTGTAGCATTATTGCAACTTTTGCAAAGATTCAGCAGACACTACTGGAGTC
Source organism: Botia kubotai (assembly GCA_036877585.1). Taxonomy (NCBI): domain Eukaryota; kingdom Metazoa; phylum Chordata; class Actinopteri; order Cypriniformes; family Botiidae; genus Botia; species Botia kubotai. Next base: position 6,657 of record JAZGTI010018812.1, read on the forward strand.
AGTATGATACAGTATGACACAAAGTGAAACATCCAAGTAAAACAAGCAAGCAAAATAAATGAAAATGATACACTTTCATTTGGTGCGTATACTGTATGATGTATTGTATGCAGAGCAACTGTTACAGTATACAGTGATAATCAGATGCAAGGACAATGCCATTTGAACCGTCTGCCCAATGGGTAAGGTGGAAATACATTTACCACCTGGGCAACATTAGCCCTGTTGGAGGGGAACATGTCAAAGCTTGTGGTGACAGTTAACCTTGGCAGAGAGAGCGCATCACGCCAACCAGAGCACAGCAGAACCACAGACAGACACTTAATGAGTTCTGATCTGAAGCCAACAGGACCACAGCATCAGGTGTCTGCTGTCTTACAAATACACCAAACCTTCTGGAAATGCAGGAGACTAAATCCAGGCTGAAACTGCATATTACCAGCAGATGAGAAGATAAACTAAAATTCATGTTCAGGAAAGCTCTTAAACACATAATTACTGTAAATACATACCTCAGACCTAAAGACAATACAGTACAAGAGTGACCACCCACTTTTTGGAAGCATTTTCTCATTATTTCTTCCATCACATCACAAAACTTTCATTAAAGAGCTTAAAGTCCAAAATCCAATACAGTTACAGTATGAATGTGTTATGTACTGTGTAAAACTGTTTATAAAGAAATGAAATCCTTCTCATTATGAATGATGTCATTAAATTAGCAACACCGGAACAATGTTGACTATGATTCTAAAGTATAATTCGCTTATTATAAACAATATTCACATATAGCCACAAATACCCTTACAGATCAGACGCATGAATTTCACATGTGCAAAAACACGTGATTAAATGTGAAATCTGTAGTTTTGAAACACTTTCGTGTAAATCCCACGTAAATTCCACTGTGAATCCCATGGAATTACATTTGAAACATGGCGACATGTTTATCATGTGTGATCACATGTTTTTGTTCATGTGTCTATAAGGATAGAGAATGTTTAAACACTGTACACACTGTACCGGTCAGATTATGTCATGCACAAAGCATGTGGATGAAAGCTGATTCATGAGTAATCAGATAAAAGAGGATCAGTTATGTGAAGTTATTTAAACGGAATGAATCATCTGATATCTGATGCTCTGTGACCGTCATTATGATAATGTGTGATTGAAGTTACTAGAGATACAGTAACAGACAGTGAAGTCTTACCACACAGCAGTAAGAACACAGATGATCAGATTTCATGACAGTGGAAATGACATGTACATACTGATCCTGAAACAGTGATCCACTCCTACACTGTGAATATGACTCCGGCAGTCTTACACACTGCCACTGTAGTTTAAGCCCTATTATTCGCGATCAACATACCAAAACACTCTTATGATGGTTATTATGAAGTTTCAATGGTGCAGTGATCAGATTTTAGATTTGTAAAGAGATTTTTATATTTATCTGCAAAAATCATCATCAAGCAGTTAGAAATAAACCTTTAGATCAAAGGTTTTTAAAATCAACAGAAAAAAACATGAATTTAGTGATTTTTTAAGAGAAACTTCTGTACGTTACAAAGAGCTAATGTGACAAAATAACAGTTAAACACTGATGACAGATAAAAAAGGTTATGAACTATATTTTGGTGGTTTTGGGAGGAAAGGTGGTGACTTTTTTGCTTTCAGCTCGAGAAGTTGCTATTATCACTATAATAATAGCGCTGGTTAATAGAGTGAAATGAGAGTTGTGCTATCTGCTCATAGCGTGTAGCACCTAGCCCAATTTTAAAAAGCAGCTTTAAACAAGGGGAGTCAAGAAAAGGGTTTGTAACCAATGGCATGAGTTTATGGAGGGGCTATCTGTTGGCCTGACCAATGGCGGGCAGGCGTAGTGTTTGTGAAACCTGTTTTCTTTTGGAAATAGCTCTGGGGCCTGATGATTTCCTAATTAAAAACCAGAAGGATCTCATGCACAAGAGATCTAAAGTCTCAAGAAACGGCGATCATTATGAAGTTCATCTTGTAAATCCACACACATCTGTCTTCTCTTGGGCACAAAATTGGTTTGCATTAAGTGAAACCTGTATTCTTTAAAATAAAGCACAAAGGTTCTGGGAGAAAACCTGATGATGGACATTATATATCAGCAGTGTGTATTAGCTATTAATAAAGCTCACAGACTCGTGCGGTTGCCAGGTTTCATTTAACGCCATGTTCTGTTCCACTTAATCTGTACGGTAACAATATCATATTAACATCAGCACAATGCCTCTATTGAGTGTCCAAACAGTCTCTGTCTCCGTGCCAAACCCTCCACATCTGCTCTCTGTTTTCACCTGTGGAGGCACATTTAGAACCCTGAGCCGGGCCCCATATGCTGAAAGACACTCAGGGGACAAGCGCTGATGTTGGAACAGCCTCCCTGTCTTCATATTGTCTTAATCAACAAGACACAGGGGGTATATTGGCCCTTTTGTGTCCGCTGGTGTAGTGTCATGTGATCTTTGAGGGTGGGGTGGGAGGCCCCGAGTTATGGCAACAATGACGGACACAGCGGAGTGGAGGATTGTGGGATGGATAGTCTTTCTACTGAGCTGATGAGGTGAGGGGAAAGACAAAGAAACAGTAAATGGAGAAGACAATAGAGGGGGGACAAAGCTAAAAAAGAAACTGTATAAAAGACAAAAAACATGAACTTTGATATAATGCAGCCCAATCCTAACCCTAAATCCTAAAAACCTTAAAGACAACATATATATATAACAGAAATAAAATCTTCTAAAAAAAATACATAAATACATCTAAAGAGCTTCTTTCAAATGTTCAATACAATATATAGGGTTGTCAATTTAACATGTTCATACAGTGTGATTAATGATTAAATGATTAATGGTGACTAAAGATATAAAATTACATTCATTTATCATTTTACAACCCTGCACTGTGTGTTTGTATTCGTTTCCTTATGTCCTGTACACCCAGAGGTCTATGCATCATTTAGAAAGAGATGATTATTTTACTGTAAAGATAAATATGTCATACATGCACATGCTTCTTTACGGTAAAATAATAATGGCCTTTTCACACATTTTGCAATAGGCTTTAAATACCTCAAATATTTAAGACGAATCTCCCATTTGTTGACCAGTTTATAATAATAACATTCTGTCCTACAGCAAAGAGCAACAACACCCAAAACAAACATTCTTTAATCTATAACTCATCTCTCCCTGTCAGCCACGCTGTTAATTTTCCTGCACATTAACAAAACGTCTAAAAGTTACATTAAAACTGTGCTGCGTCTGCGTCTCTTGAGACTAAAGTAAAGCAGGCAAAGGAAAACAAGACAACCGGCACTACAAACACACTTCATAACAATAGACAGGAAAGAATAATAAAAGAAAAGCTATAAAATCACATATAAGGGGGTGAGAGAGAGTGAAGGTGAGAGAGAGAGAGAGAGAGAGAGAGAGAGAGAGAGAGAGAAGGAAACCTCAAGGGACGTCCCATGTGCATATAAAGCCTAAATTAAACCAGCCTTAATCGGCACAGATTAATTAAGGCAATAAAGCACAACTGGTCTACAAGACTAATGACGAAGCAGGATTTTCTTTATTTAGACGATATTTAACAAGTATAGAGAGCTGTTGAAATGTCTCTTATGAATGCTGGGTTGTCACAGAGTATTTTTGGGGTTCCACTGACCCGAGCCAATACAGAGAGACGTTCAAGATCCGGCCGATATGCCAGACAACACAGAAGTCAACAGTACTGGCCAGGGTACGAGCCCATAAACATTTACTGCTGGATCTGATCCTGAATCAGTCCTTCTCTCAAAACTCTTTAACTCACACCTTTTCACTGTGATTAGGTCTTAATGCCAAATCATGAGTGTTTTTGACATGACAGGATTCAGCGTGTTCCATAAATGAAGCTCAGATTTCATTAGATTTCACTCAGTTAGATCTGCTGCTGTATCTGTTAACACAGGCTCATATTCATCTGCCCTTACACGCACACTATCACAATAGAAATGCCTACAGTACAACCTACAGTACAACCACAGCTCTCTGCATGTGTCAGTCAGCATGTCCTTATATCAATATATAACCGCTGCTTCCTGCCCACAGCTGCAGGCAGAACATTCAAACAACTCAAACTGTTTTTAAGACACAAACATGACCGGTTTCATATCTGTGATTGCTACACTTTCCTTTAAATAGTTCTTGAAAGGGGAAAACTCAATTCTTCACTAATTATTGATATTTTATCCTCTTTGACAGAATGGCTGGGTTACATACTGTGTGTTTTGGAAAAATCCCAATGTCTGTCAGAGAAACCAGCGTTATTAATCTGAAAAAACTAACGATCGCACAATTAAACTCTTGAAATCTGACATTGAAACCAGGAACTGTAACGTGGAAAAATAAGAGCATCATGTATTATTAACTCTAATGATGATTAAAGCTACGTTCATTTAACACACATACAAGCGTGTCCCACCCGACCCTTTTCTTCAACATGTTGAAACAGTGTGTCATGTTGAACAGCATTCAGGTGTCTGCCATGCAGGACAACTGTAGATTACCTTTCCTCACTTTCAAACGAATCCTGCTGCATCTGTTACCAATCCAGACAATTAACAATTATTTCAATTTGCAAAGAGACTTTTGTACCATGAGGTTCCAGATCAGCAACAGGACGGAGGCAGTGTGGGGATTTACTGAAAAAGCAGAACTCTGTCCTGACTAATGTTTGATCAACAAACCACAACA
>JAZGTI010018813.1:0-11428 GCA_036877585.1 Botia kubotai
ATGTAAACTCATTTAAATGAGGTCACTAGCAACATTAGGAAAACAAAATGGCTACTGACTTTTAATAAACGTATGATGTGTAAAATATGGTTTTGTAAATATCATAAGCTGTTAACAATTTAAGATACAGCTTGTTTTGTCATAAAGTGAAGTTAAGGGGTCAGCTGACATTGTTAACCAGAAGTGAGTGAGATCCTCACCTCACTGTTCAACAGAAGAGAAAGCTTTACACAGCTAAAATATACATGTGCTTTAACCAGGAAACATTGAGCGTGGCATTTATATGCATGTAAATGGAGTGTGTCATGAGTTTGGCTTCTTGTGTTCCATTTGTCGGACAGAACAGCTGTTTGTTCTGCCCTCTTTCTCTCTCTCTTTCTCTCTTTCTCCCTTCCTCTCTTTTCTATTGATATTTACTTATGTGATGATGTGCTTTAGAGAACTTTCCCTATAAATGCCCCATAATGATAGAAATAAGCGCAAGATTTATCATTTGTGTATTGTCTGTTTCTTGATTCCCGTTTTTGTTTTGTTCTTTTCTGGTTTCCCACCATGTATAGAAACATTACAAATGAGATCTTGTTAATTTCTCAGTTGTTTCTGCTAGACGGCGATAAGGTTAAATGAAAAGCAGTATTGAAAAACCATTTCAGAACTGCTCAGAGGTTTTATTCTTTCATATCAGAAGATTTGATGGAGATTCTCATCTGTGATGTTTTTGTCCTGGGTTCTCAATTTAAAAAAGATCTCAACAGGGTCTCAAACTGCTGTTTATCAAGAGTTGCCAAGATACCAATAAAAAGATTTACCAGTGTGAAATATAAAGTCAGATAGTCCAATATGAATTAACCATTTCTTATAAAAGTTGATGCTTAAATGAAACCACTGAAAACTGGAAGTCTAATGAGACATGAAAGAACCACTTTTGAGAAGCTGAGGTTACGTTCTGTCTGTCTTTCTATCTGTTTCCGTCTCACTCTCTGTGGGGTGATTGTAAGTGTTGCTCTGTCATTGGTTTGTGCTTTTTACAGTCCAAGTATGGAGGGAGGTTGGGTTTCACTTGGAGGCCAAATGCTGCCAAACCCGTCATATGACCAGCGCAACATTTCCCATTTGTGACCCAGACACACACACACACAGTTTATGAAACAAACATTTACACACACAGTCACTTTAAACTTCTCAGAAGCGTCTCCTGTGTGCATATGTACACGTCGTTATAAATGATACGCACTTCATTCTTACACAATCACTACTGCAGTGGCACACACACGCACACACATTCAATGATTTACATAAACTGTGCGTATGAGTGTTGGATCGTTGCTTCTTTAAAATATAAATGTCAAGGTCACTTCAAAATCAAATAAAAAAAGTATATATTTTGTATTATATGTATATATTTGAACACATATTTATATATATTAAAATATTCATTTTAATGTAGTAATAACTAGATGTTTAACTGAACACTTGCTTATATTTATGTTAAAAACAGAAAATATACAGCTTTTCTCTCTTTTAATATTAAATTCAGTCATGTAAATATCTTAACTTCCTGCCACGTGTGGAATGTCTGTATCTCTTTATCTGTGAGAATTATTGTGTTGTGTTTGATTATCAGAGGATTTCTGCCACACTACTATCAGCCGCAGTGTCGTCCTGCTGGAATTTCACACACGCGCAGCAGCGTCAGCCCTCGTGTCTTTGTTTGGGATACACGCTGTGCTGTAGATGCTGTGTGCTTGTGTTTCTGAGATTAAAGCGTTTGCCGTGTTTGTGTTCTGGTGTGGGATGCCAGTATCTCCATAAAGCATTTTTAAAAACCCACTTCACCTATGCACACACTTACATAAAAACACACTAGATGACATATAGAGACAACAGGTGAAACATATTTAATCTCTTATTGGAGATCCATAGAGCAGGAAGAAGAGACTTACGACTAATAAGTCAGGACAAAGAAAGAGTTAAATAGTGGAGAGAGAGAGAGAGAGAAAGAGAGATGTGGTATTGCTGTATGTGAGGGTCATTCTACTATTCATAGCCGATAGTTTCCTTTAGCACTGCATGATAGGTCAGTTTAACTACAGCAACATACTGTTGATACGTGCAGGCAGCAGCTCTTAAAAGACACATAATCAAGGACAATATTAAAAGATCCTTAAGGCACAGCATTTTTCAGCTGACGCAGTACAGTAAGTATTAATGTTTGTGTTTGTCAGTTTTGGTGTCACATAAGTGTTGTTAAGTGAAGTCACCAGTGTGTGTATTCATTACAAATCCTCCCTTAGGCATGTTCTCAAAGGTAAACATGATTCATACATAAAGTAAATAATGTTTTATTTATATTATTTTATTGCTATAGAAATGCAGAATTTGTTTTAGGGGTAGGGTTAGGACTAAAGATGATCTGTAGGTCTACTAATTATAAACCGTATTATAAATAATTATAAACATCCTCCTTTAGTTAGTAAGGTAAATGTATACAAGTATACTGTGTGTGTGTCTTGCTGTGCTGTTCAAGGGCAGAGGTGCTGTGAGGTCAGAGGAAAACGTTGACACTGTGAGAAGCTTTAATTGGATCTACTTCATTATCTAGCATCAAGCCTTTGTTAAATTGTTTTTTTAAGGTTTTCTACGGTGACCTTTTGTACAGTGTGATTAAAAACAGTACAAAATATTAGTGCTGCAAATAAACATTAAAAACATTTGATATTTGATTCTGTTTATTTAGCCGACACATTTATCCAAAGAGACTTAGTATAGTCAAGCAAGCGTTTTGTTTTGGGTTGCGTTTTATTTTAAGTTGTCCTTGTTACAGTGCACTGTATAGGGGCTGTTGGCCTACTGGTTAGTGAGTTGGGCTAGTAATCAGAAGGTTGCTGGTTCGATTCCAGCACTGGGGGGTTGCAACTGAAGTGCTCTTGAGCAAGGCACCTAACCCCCAATTGCTCCCCGGGTGCAGTAACGTGCTGCCCACTGCTCCGGGTTTGTGTGTGTTCACTCCTCACCAGTGATGGGTTAAATGCAGAGGTCACATTTCAGGTATGGGTTACCATATTCTGACGAATAGGTCACTTCATATTATTATTTATTCTTTATATTTATACATATATGTACTGAGTAATATTAATTAACAATGTACTTACTGTAGGCTTAAGGTGTGGATTAGGGTTTAATTTAGGGTTGGTTACGTGTAATTATGCATAATGTACTACTGGTATCACTGTAGTACATGTAATGTGTGATTGTTCCATTATAAGATAACCATTAGTTACTAACATTCTTGACAGTCTTCTGCCCTTGTTCTTAACATCAGATAATCAGCACCATATGGAACAACAGTGGTGTATGTTTAGATATAGGTGATAAGTTAGAGAGTAAAACAGCATTTGAGCAGGTCAACATCACACAGACCCCTGAAGGGCCCTGCCATATTATCAACAGGACATTAACAGTAATTCACAGGCTTTATCGCTAATTTTCACCCTTTGGTAAGGCTAAAAATAAATGATCAGCTTTAATTGGCAAAGTGCTTCATTGGTCCAGTAAGCCATCAGCTTTAACATGAAGATTTCCTTCTTTAGTGTGAAGGTGATGAAATCAAGTCTGAGATCTCCACTGAATGAGAGCTTCTCGTGCTGTCTGTAATTAGTCCACACACACGCATGAGCAGAGGCTGTACAGAGAGAGCACTACTGGAGGCTGTGGACTGAAGCATATTAAATATTTATTGAATTTATTATTATAAGCACAGAGAACTCTATTCTCTGCTCATACAGAGCTAGCTTGAACAAGACAGAGAAAGACAGGAATAAAAGAATAGAAGATCTTTAAAATAGGTGAATATGTTACAAAATATGGTGTGGAGCTAAGAAGAGCTTTTGTACTTTTAAAAAATGTTGAAACCTTGTTGAAATGTTGATCATATTTTCAGAAGCTTTATTACATTAGCTGTTTCATTCAAATATAGCAAAATGGAGCCTAAATAAAGCCATCACTCAGTAAAGGCTAGCTAGATTGGGAGATTGTTTAAAATATGGTGGCAATACCCGTTTTGTTTTTTACCAGTTGTGTTCAACTAACTGCTTTTAAGTTTTCAAGGCTTTCCTGTAGCTCAGTGGTTAGAGCATGGTGTTATCAATGCCAAGGTCATGGGTTCAATCCCAGGGATTGCACATACTCAGAAACAGCATATAGTATAATGCAATGTAAGTCGCTTTGAATAAAAAGTGTCTGCCAAATGCATAAATGTAAATATTTGCCTGCACTCTTTTAAAAAAAAGTGCTTCACATTTTTACCTGTATGATTCCAAAATCACCTTTCACATCTTTCAGAATTCTCTGTAGTAGACTATAGTAGTAGACTACTTTTTAGACAATAAAAAGGTAAGAAAGAAATTGATCTTTTAGGAATTTGGCAGACGCTTTTATCCAAAGCGACTTACATTGCATTATACTACACATTGATCACTATACAGTGAGTATGTGCAATCCCTGGGATCGAACCCATGACCTTGGTGTTGTTAACGCCATGCTCTAACCACTGAGCTACAGGAAAGCTAATAATTATGTTAGATTGATCTATTATGTTAAATTAGGTAGATCTTAAAGCACTGATTTCTTTGTAAAATCCTAGTAGAAGTGCTTTTCCAAATACTTTGCTGTTCCTGAGGATATCTGTTTTGTTTTTCCACATGAAAGTGTCCCACTAAGTCTTCTCTCTCTGTTTCTGCTCACAGACGTCAGGGCTTCACATAAAGCTGTTCCCACTCAGGTGGAGTGATGCAGGCCCAGGATCTGATCCGCCACTTGCGGATACCAGAGCTGGATGATTTGAGGCAGTATGTGCGCACTTTACCCACCAACACTCTCATGGGCATGGGCGCCTTCGCTGCCATCACCACCTATTGGCTGGCCACCCGTCCTAAAGCCCTCAAACCGCCTTGCGACCTCAATTTGCAGTCCGTGGAGGTGCCGGTAAGTAGGAAAATAGTTACTGAACAGTGAAGTTCAATGCAGCTAAAACCAAGCAACCAGACCGATTCCCCTCATTGTGTTTATATTTCAGTCAAACGGCACCAAAACAATCCCAAATCTGGATGTAATGTCCCAAGATGTGACCCTTAATATCACATTAGTTGTCATATAAGTCACATAAGCTGACCAATCGTATTATGGCCTTATCCTTAGCTTAGGTGTCTGTGTGAATGTCAGTGTGAATGCAAAGCGAATCAGGGCTAAATATATTTTTTTGTCTTTTGGTCCAGACCGAAGAACCAAGAAAACCAAACTCCAAGTTTAGTCAGAACATAACTATCATAATGAAATCTTGTCCACACTGTAGCTTATTAAGGTCATATGAGTGACATGCAGAGTGACTGACTACCTAAGCCTTTGATGATGCCAACGTAATGGTGAGCTCCATCAGTTATTGCTTGGATACCTCTGGTAGTGGTAAAACTAGCATCACGCTAGCCAGTTTTTTTTATTGCTCTTTAGTTGTAATATTCATTCACATTGTCGTTCATAACTTTGATAAGTTGATTGGGTGTCACAGCTCCATTAACTCCCTCAACTCATGGTCCCAAGAACTTCTAAGAACATCCATTAGGACTAAGACTTGAGGCTTACAATGAGTTTGACGTAAACAAGTATGCAGTGTGTAAAATGGCTCACAGATTCACCAATCTTTTAGTCAAGCTTAAAAGCTTCCATCCAGGTTGCAAGATTTCAGTGATTATTTACAGACTTCCTCTTAATAATGTGCATTGTTGCACTTTAGTGGTTTAGCAGAAGACTGTGGCTTCCTCTGGGGTTTACACAGCATGTGAAGTGGTTTATCTCACTGCAAGATTTTACTGTATCTTTGCTTTACTGTACTGTAGCATTGCTGTCATCAAACTTTGCATGCACGAGAAGTTTGAGTTGACCAGTTCCCCTTATTCATGCATGTAGCAAAGTTTAAGTGTATAAAACATTCTGTTTTCTTGGAACCTTGTGGTTATGATAATGACCCTGTCTGCTTCCTGTCTGGGGAACAAAGGCTTTGTGCTCGTGTAATTGTAAATATGTGTTGAAAACAGACATGCCTCCTATGGCTTTTCCTGCAGTAATTGACTTTTAACAGCCTTCGTTCTTTTTTATTGCTTCCTTCTTGTCATTGTGTAGTGCATTTACACTGCATGTTTGTACATCTATATGTGTGTATGTTAAATTAATTAAAATTAAATTAAAAGTTTGACATTTTTCCACCTCACTCAAATTCTTATTATGATGCAAAACAGAAAAAGTTTCTCGTTATCCTAATGAATAACAATATACAGGGTGGGTGAAAAGTAACTAGGCATTCAAAATTGACTATAGAACTTGTGGTATCACTAAGGTCATGATGAAAACAGCGTGTAAATAGATGATAGTAAACAGGATTTCATATTTCCGTGTTGATAGTACAGACATCAGACGTGAGAGTTTCTCAGCAATATCTCAAACGGATGTCCTTCAGAAGACTGTACATTCCATCCCCGACCGTTTGAGGAAAAAGGTGCTTACTTTGAAATGTAAAGATTTAGTACAGTAGATTTAGAATAAGTACATGTACAATTTGTTTCAATAAATTTGCACTAGAAATATGGACGTTATTAACAATTTGTAGTGCCTAGTTACTTTAAACTCACCCTGTATTATTTAAATTGTAATATATGTATTACATCAAGGTAGTATTTATTGTACTGCCTTTGTGTTCCTGTAGCATTGTGTTAGCAGTGCAAAGGCTGTAGGTTTGATTCCCAGTGAACTCGCATACTAATAAAGTGTAAACATTTACATTTATGCATTTGGCAGACTCTTTTATCCAAAGCGACTTACATTGCATTATACTATACATTGTTTCTGAGTATGTGCAATCCCTGGGATCGAACCCATGACCTTGGCGTTGGTAACGCCATGCTCTAACCACTGAGCTACAGGAAAGCCTCGAAAGCTTAAAAGCAGTTAGTCCCTTTGGCCAAATGCGTAAAGACAAATGTAATTTAAGTTGATATTACTTAAAGAAATCTGTAAAAATTCTTGACAGGCTTTGTCAGATTCCCCTATAAGTACATACAGTGTGCGCACAGGCTATGCCATCAAAGAGCATTTGAATAATTACAGCCTCTTACATGTCGACAGCTGGGATTATAGGTGTCTAGCCTTGATCACAGTTACACAGTCCGTCCATCTCTGCCTCTAGAGATGTGCATAACAGAAACACCAGATGTTCTCCTGTGTTTGCTATGGCAACAGTCATAAAGTCAGTAAGCTCATTACCGAATGACCAGCTGTAAATTCCTTTAGAATGAAGTCTCCTTCACTTCTGCTGGTAATGAGCCGGGCTTTGTTTGCAAACCCCAATGCAGTCACAGGTCAAAGAAGTTATGATGGTGTGAATCTAGTTAACTAGTGAATCTTGGTTTAGAAGAGTGAATCTTGGTCTAGTTAACACAAAATGAAAATTTTGTAAAAATAGTACGCAATAAAAAGCGTACTATTCTATTTAGTTCCTGATATTTTCCATTTAATTCCTGTGATAAAATCTGGGATTTTATTTTTCAACGTGTAGATAATGTTTCTAGAGCATTTGGTACAGCAAAGCTAATTCTAAAATGAAGTTTTTGGTTTTATTTTCAGGGTGGAGAATTTGCTCGCCGGTCTATTCTGCTACACAGCAATACATTCATGACATACTATTATAATGATGCCAGGACCATGTACGAGTTTTTCTTACGAGGATTAAGGGTGTCTAGTAAGTGCTTTTTAAAAGCCGATATTAAAACCAACTAACTCTGTGCTACTTGTCGTCTGTATTTAAAAACACTCCTTTCTGTATTTATAAACACTGTTCTTTGTATTTATAGCACTGTTTTGTCTTTTATTTTGTATAGATAATGGCCCTTGTCTAGGATCTCGAAAATCAAACAAGCCGTATAAATGGCTTTCATATAAAGAGGTAAAAAAATTCTTCTGTTGTAATCTGTGTATTTATATAAAGTCATTTTCAACCGTATTGCCAAACGAATTCAGCCATCCCATTTACTCTGTATAAGTTTGGATTTCAGTCATGTTTATAGTATTCTTTGCATTTGCTTAAGTTATGTGTTTGTGTATGATGTATGTGTTTGCAGGTAGCAGACAGGGCAGAGTTTACAGGCTCAGCATTGCTCCACAGAGGTCACAGTAAAACAGGAGACAAATACATTGGCATCTTTGCACAGAACAGACCAGAGGTATCTCATTCTTAAACATTCCTATATTGGTGCACTCATTAAAGGCAGGATAGGCGATTCTTTAGCTATCTTGCTACTGCTAGCCTCTCCGAAACCTTACCTTTAAATATTGTGTGTCAATCGAAGTCTAATTCAGTCCTTTTAATTAATATCATTTTTGACTTCCACAATGGCATAACAACATATGTGTGTGTATTGTTTTGTAGTGGACAATTTCTGAACTAGCGTGTTACACATATTCTCTGGTGGCAGTTCCTCTGTATGACACTTTGGGTACAGAGGCTATCAGCTACATTATTGACAAAGGTGAGATACACAATTTTCATTGTTAGAAATAGGGCTATATTGAGGTTTTTGAAGTGCTTAACATGCTTAAAACGACTATTAGACATGGGCAAAGGTTGGCACATAGGTGTGCTGTGGGAGCTCTGTGGTGAAGAGATTTTTGATATATCAAACAGTGAAGAAATGGAAACAGAAAGTGTCTTATGTCTTCTGTGTGCATTTGAATGTAACTTGATCTGTTTGGTCATGGTCTGATTCCTTGAATGTGGCTATTGTAAATAAGTCATAGCGCCACCAACTGGCAGCAGAAAGTGTGTGACAACAGACTTTAAAATAATCCTTTTATATTCACCCACTTAATTCATGTGCCCCCTGAGCATTGTTTTCCTATATCCACCATGTGGGGATGCTACTGTAGTGCCCGTCATCACTGTTTGCAGCTTTATTTAACTTTAAACCTGGAATAATACAATGAAATGTATGCTTTTATAAACAAATAGCATTACTTATAAATAACATTAGTTAATTTATTTATTTCCAGTCCACTTTGTCATTTTAAGGTGGTTTCATTAAAACATAAAATGTACATTTTGTATTTTTAAAACAACATTTGTAGCAATATGTAATATGTGGAATTTAAAGTGTAAATTTATCTTAAATCATGCATCGGGCGATTTGCAAGTTCAGTTGTTATATAATTTTGATGTTTAATATTTAAAGTAAGAAGAATGTGTTTTGTTGATATGATGAAATTGTGAGAATTCTTCGGTGAGTAACAGTGCTGTTTTTTCAGTCACTGTCTCCACGGTGATCTGTGACATGACAGAAAAGGCCCGTCTCATCCTGGGCTGTGTGTCAGGACGACAGCACAGCGTCACAACTATAGTGATCATGGAGGACTTTGACAGCGAGCTGACTGCTCAAGCTCAACAGATGGGCATTGAAATCCTGAGTCTGAAAGAGCTGGAGGTTTCACCACACACACACACACACACACACATTTAAACACACACACATTTAAACACACTGGTAAATTGATCGCCATTAATCTGGCACTAAATGAAGTCTTTCTTTTTGCAGGCTATTGGCAAAGCCAACCACAAGACACCCATTGTAAGTGAATCTGAGCCCTGTATTGATTCATTCACTGTGTGGAATAATGATGAATTTTTTGATTCAGTGTTTGTTTATTATAAACCATTGTGTTAAGTTTTATTCTTTCAATTACAGCCTCCGAAACCAGAAGATCTGGCTCTGATTTGCTTCACCAGTGGAACTACTGGTCAGTGTTTATGTATATAGGCATTTGAGGGTGTTCTGGTGTATGTTTGTGCTTGGTGGGGCCTCTGACCACCCAAACACACACACACACACATTGACTTATGTATCTAAATTGGGACTTTCCATAGACTTTTATTTTAATACACAGTTAGTTAACAATATAACCTAACCCTAAACCACACTCTAACCCTAACAGAAAACTTTCTGCATTTTTACAAATACAAAAAAATATATGTTTTTATAGTGTTTTTACAAATGAGGATGTCCCCAAAAGGAGGTTTTGCTAAGATTTGTCATGTTTGATGATTTTTGGGTATACATTTATGATTAAGTAAACCCCCCCTTACACACACACACAGATTTCTATGCTTTGTGGGGACTTTCCAATGACTTTTATATTGTACAAACTGTATATTCTATCCCGTAATCCTCACATAAACCTTTTTTTTTACATTTCAAAAAAGCACAATCCTCACAATGTAGGTGTGGGGCCTTTACCATCCTTGTGGGGACAGTTGGTCCCCCTGTGGTAGAAACACACATACACACACACATATACACATATACATATATATACACAACACACTCCTCTCTGGCTCTCAGATGTTACTTTACTGTCAAATTATAGTTTTGTTTAAAACTCCCACATGGAGAATAAACATATCTGAATTATTTTCTTCTAGGAAATCCAAAGGGAGCAATGATCACACACGGAAACGTTGTATCCAATTGTTCAGCTTTCATTAAAGTGACAGAGGTAAGCCAAGAGCTTTTGACTTCTTTACTCAGCCAGACATTCATATTGTCATTATTTACTCATACCCTCATGTTGTTTCAAGGCTGTATTAGTTTCTTTCATCTGTGAACCACAAAAGGAGTAATTTTGTCCAGATCAATGTTTTCCATTAAAATGAAAGTGAATGGGGACTACAGAACTACATAAGGGCGAAAGCATTATTATTTTGGGGTGCACTATCCCTTTTATGTCTTCTAGTCAAGTTAAGCTTATAAACAACAGATGACAAACTGAGATGAACACTACGGTCATACATTTTTGAAAAGCACATTTGCTGTGTTGTGCCTTAGTTCATGCTTAAATATTTTCTTTCTTGATAGTCAAGTGCAACTTTCTCTCCCTCTGTCTCTGTCTCTCGCTCTCTTTCTGTCTCTCTGTCTCTGTCTCTCTCATTTTCACACCGCCTTGTGGCCCATTTCCTGTTTTAATTGTCTGTTTCCTGCTCTGTTTCCTGTGTCTGTGTGGTCAGGGGTTACTGAAGCCTAATCCTCGCGATGTTCTCATCTCCTTCTTACCACTAGCACATATGTTTGAGAGAGTAGTGGAGGTACAGTGTTTCACACTGCACGTGTGTGTGTGTGTGTGTGTTTTACAGGTACACTGCATGCTTAACCAGACAGATATTCACATTTCTTACCTACCACTAGCACACATGTTTGAGAGAGTGGTGGAGGTATGTATTACACAACATTTGTAACATTTGTTTACTTATTTGTTGACTTATTTCCTCTAACATTTATAATACAATTTGTGATGTGTTTGACTTTCATTTAAAACCTTTCATTTAAATAGACAAGTT
>JAZGTI010018814.1:0-11427 GCA_036877585.1 Botia kubotai
AGTCAGGCTAAAGAAACCGAGACTCTAATTCCCTTGCTGTATCGATGTCCTGCTGTTGTCCTTGTTGGTGATCCCAACCAGCTTCCGCCAACTGTTGTCTCCACGGTAACAAAAATAATAGTACCAGCACGTAAAGCATATTTTGACCCATGAATTGCCTTTTCAGTTTTTTTGAATGCTGATATGACATTGTACAACTTTGTATTGTTAGCGCTATACAAATGTGAATTGAATTGATATTCGCTACTGAATGTTAACGACATTTTACTAAATGCATTTAAATAGTATCTGCCCTTTTAAGTGAATGTGTGTTTGAACAGAAAGCCAAGAAGTTAGGCTATGACCAGTCTCTTATGGCGAGGTTATGCGAAAGCCTCCGTCAGCCCAATCCACAGCCTTCTCCGATCTTCCGCCTCAGTGTGCAATATCGCATGCACCCCGACATCTGTGAATTTCCCTCCAAATACATCTACGACAACATGCTTAAGAATGACTGGTACGCAATAACCACTCACAAGTGTTTTCATGGTTTACATGTCAGGTATATGTAGAGAGAGCGAGAGAGAGAAAGAGACATTATTATGATGTCACAATGTGTAGGCAGGGGCAGTGCAGGCAGTATGACACGGAGCAGAGCTTCTCAGAGTTCAGACTCCTCCGGTTATTAAGAGGACCGTGCGAGTGGTGAGTGCTCAACACTGTAAACTGTTAAGCAAACTAAACCAGCGTGGATCTAGACGTGTTCTAATGAAGATTTCGTCCTGCTTGTGATCGACTCTCATCACACTCTGTTCGTACTAAGAGTGAAACAATTGTTAAGAACGGCAGACAAAAGGTTTGTTCACACCAAGAAGTAAACCAGGCAAGCTGTTCATGTTTGTGCTTTATTCCAAGATGCTGTACATAAAGATATTTATGATGATGATAATAATCATTCACATGCAGTACAAATAAGAATGTGTGATTCTTTACCTCATGATATGGCATCAATAGTTTATATCCTTCGTCAACAGTGTATTACATTCCTGTGAGCAGTAAGTGCCTGATATTGGTGTGAACAGACCTTGACTGTTAACACTGCATTTTGTGATTAAACCCGTTTAATGTCCTTCAAATACTGCACACGTTGTCAGAGTTTTGTCTGCGGCTTTAATGTAAATACGCATGTGTACACAGTGCTCCATTAACAATCAAAGCTGATGAGTGCTAGCCTATTGTGTGTTGGGGGGGGGGCTTGATATTTCCGACTTTCTCATCATGTGTATAATATGTGGCCTTCATATTTATCTTTTTATTTATGTGCACGTTTTTGTCCCATTAGTGAGACTGCTCAAAAGCGCTGTTCCTTCAGCTGGCCTTTTAGACCCTACAGAGTGTTCGACGTGACCGATGGCAGAGAAAACAAGGAGGGAGAGTGAGTGTTGGAGGGGTCGCGTGGGGCCGGGTTTTTCTGGTGCTTGTGTTTTAACCCTTAATGTTTCTCTCCATTCATCAGTTCATTTATTAACCCCAAAGAGGTACGGCTGGTCAAGCTGCTGTTAAAACTGCTGGGTGAGAAGCAGTCTGTGCGTGTGGGCGTCATCACACCCTATAACGCCCAGAAACAAAAAATACTGAAGGCCACCAGAGAGCTGGCTGTCGAAAAGCACCTTCAGTGAGTCATTTGTCAGTCATTCTAAAGAGAGCAAAAGCAAGATTTCTGTGGAAATCCATTAGAAAGCTGTTTTTAAATGCGTTTAATTTAATGGGATGATATAGACAATAATAGATTTCAATGATTTGCACAGGCTTGTTCATTTTAGATTAAATATGGTGCCTGCATGGGTCTGTAGAGCACTGGGGAAATTAGCATAATTAGGCTGCAATGTTTTTATTTCAAACGAGTGTAAATATGTTCCAGGGTGGAAGTGGATACTGTCGATGGGTTTCAGGGTCGAGAAATGGACTGCATTATTGTATCTTGTGTAAGAGCCAGCAATGAAATGGGTTCCATTGGGTAAGTGTGAGTGAGATAGTCTAGTAATGTTTGGGTGTCAGTACTGAAATACTCATGTTTCTTGTTGAAACTTACACTATTTAATTCCTTCTAAGGTTTGTTGGAAATCGGCAAAGGATGAATGTAACTATTACAAGGGCCAGGTTTAGTCTCTTCATCCTGGGACATCTATGCACACTCAGGGTAACTACACACAAGTACACAATGGCACCCTTTTGTCAAGCAAGAGTTTGAGGGAAGTTTTCAAAGACACCTGTTTTTGCAGGAGCAGAGTGATTGGGGAGCATTGATTGAAGATGCTGGAAGACGTGGGACTATAATCAAGACACAGGAGCGACACTTTCATAGCGACGTGAAGAAGATTCTTAAGCAAGGTCCGATGTCACGAAGTCTCTCTCATCCACCTATTTGCAGGCCGAGCACTGTGACCTCACCTGTCACTCATTCTCCTGTGGAAACGGGCCCACCCTCCACTTCACGCACACACATACAGCAGCATCAAATGCCACGGCTAATACCTTTAGACTGCCCTGAAGATCCACACATGGCTGAGAGACCCACAGATCCCCGCTTTCCAGAGCGCTGGCCAAGCAGAGACCAGCAGCAGAACAGGGAGGGGAGGGGCTTGTCAGCATCACACCAACCAGCACACAGAACCAGTTCGCATGGAGCAGACTGTCGAAATACCGGGCACTCTTCCAGATACCCTTCAAAACATCATTACCCATCACCCAAACGACACAGGAGATAAATTAATGATCCCTGTTTTTATTTATCATTAAAGTTTAACAATTACATAAAGACCGTTTTGTTTTTCCCCCATGTCTTGTTGCCGCCGTAGTACTGAAAGTGTCTTCCTCAGATTTGCTGCTTAAGCATGAAATAATTATTTAATTATCTTCATTAGAGGATTTCCGTCGTTTTTTGTACAGCAGGATATTTAGGATATGGTACTTCTATCCAAAAAAAAATGCATTATTTTTTCTTACAATGTCAAACTTGTTAAAAAATAACCATAATTTGGTATTTGAGTCTTTTTGTACTTATTTGAATGTAAAATTTAAGGTTTTGTTCTGTAAATGCACTGTGTTTGAATGTGGGTGATTGTTTTATACAGACTTTTTTTAACTTGCAAAATAAGGTACGTTTGCCTTTTCTGTTAAACATGGCTTATTTTTGAAGCGACTGTTAAGAATTGTTTTCAAAACATTAAAGACATTAATTCAGGAGATGGCACTTTAACACAGGAGCCAAAAATAGAACCAGGAAAAAATGTAGCGCTAATATTTTAATTTCAGATATAAAAGTTATGTGTTTGAATTGTGAAATTGTTGGAAGTTAAGTTTGAAGTTGAACAGTACTAGCCAAAGTAATACTACTAGCCAGAGTACTAGCGAGAGACTGAATTATCCACCTGTTGTTGTGGATTTTTGTTTTTATCTTGTGACAGTTTTATGAAGTGTGTAAAGAGATTTTTGTTTTGTACTAATGCACTTTCATGTGTGAAATGTCTTCTTTATACAGCTTTACAGACGGTAAATAAAAAATCTTTTTTTAAATGCCTTGTATTTTGGATGAATGTTTTTTTATGAAATGAAAATGTTAATCAAGTGCCTTTGGGTGCCATGTTAGTACCACAGTATTAATATACATGACAGTGATTTGGGGTTATACACTGGGGTAAAATCACCCTACTGGACAGTTCACATGAAACAGTTTGCCCAGTTCGTAGAAATACACCAGCCACCCGATAACCATTGTACATTAAAATATACATTAAACCAATGTATATTTGAATTAAACTAATTATTTGAATACTAGGGTTTTCCAAACCTTATTGCAGTATTCCACTATATTGCAAGATGTATAAACCTTTGGGGTCTAATATAAGACTACGTGATTCCTTTACTGTAGAAACATACACACCTTTTTCCTGTCAAAACATTCATCTGTTTATCCTTTAATGATACCACTGCTTTTTCTTATGAAATGTAGGTGGAAATTTTTTATGGTTATCAACTTAATTTTATCTTTGTTGCTACGTGAACATAAGCTACGGTACATGAATACGGTTGGTTCCGCACTACCTACAGATTCCTACAGTACGGTTTCATTTCCGCTGGAGGTAAACAAAACTGTAAAACCGTCATATATTGATCCTGAATTACTATGTAAACGGCATTTATAATAGATGTTATGATCATCTATGAATTACACTGCTTGTCTTGTGCTTCTTACGTTCGTGGTACCGCGGATTGAAGAAAGCGCTAAATAACGCAGACCAAAAAGACAAGTCTCAGCCTGCAGCCGTTTTCATATGTTTTAAAGGGGACTTGTAAACAGATGACAAAGTTAGTTACAAATTAGGTTAAATCCCCCATAAAGGGCTAAATGACTCCCCTGCTGGATGTGTTTGGTTTAAGACTTGGGTTATATGTTAAATATCATTATTAGAAACCTCATATTTTCCTTTAGGCTATTACGCTTTGGGTTATGGATATGGTTTATGTTAATACTTTTTTCTTTAACAGGGTTGGTCATGCTTTAACTTGTTGATCCAGGACAAACAAAACATGACAAAACATTTGGCGTAATCTGTAGTCACAGGTGTGTGTGTGTTTTAGAAAATTTGGAGGGATCGTACAATTTCACAATAAGGTTGTGAAGTGATCGCGTCATCGCGCGAACAGGAGTGGCGCCAATTTTCTGAGGTGAGTCACTTTTTACTGAGGCCTGGTTTCACAGACAGGGCGCCGATTAAGCCAGCACTCGGTCTTAATTAAATTAGGACATTTCAGTAGCTTTTATTAACCTGCCTTAGAAAAAACATTACTGTGCATATTAAGACAAAACAATGTCACTAATATATTTTAAGATAAGTCAATGTACCTTGCACGTTTAAAACAGACACGTGTAGTGTCTGTTTCAGCACTAGGAGTCGCTATGTATCCACGTTTATATGTATGTACCATGGTACTGTACTTCGAGGTACATAAAGAATATCATGATTCATGTAAAAACAAGCTTATAAAGTAATACCATGGTAATCATTCGTAAGTTTTCATGTGGATACAGACAAAAAGGTGCATGTCTGCAACATTGTATATGATTGAAACACTTTGTTGTATCTTTCAGCTGAGATCGGTGTTACAAAAACAGTTGTTTTGTTCTTCTGTATAGTTATTCCCTACATTAACACCAACACTTTTGACCGATGAGTGTTCTGAGGGTATCAAATCATACACCACTTCAGTGAGATTCACGACTTTTACTTTTACTTGCAAAGCACAAACCTGTTGGCCAGCATTCTTTTACCGAATGTTGTCATGATCAACCCTGTTCGTATAGTCTTCGTTCGTAATCATGATTCTACATGAAACCTTCCTGACACTTTCTGCCTGTGTGCTGTATTGATATTCTGAGGAAAGTAATCGATGCTCGCTGACTAAGGTAAAAGGTCTGATCCTCTCAGGTGCAGAAGCTCAGCGTGATGCCCCTGACTCGCCTCCTGTGATGTGACACAGCGTTTTTCTCTCATCAAAAACACGCCTGCTCAGCAAGCCTTGGGATCTTGCTTTTGTTGTAATTTTACATTATTGGAGCACTATTCAGTTATGTTGTCACACAGGCTCAGATGTTATTTTCAGAGATTTCATAAACCTGGTGACCGCACTGTCTGTAAAATAAATAGAGAACTCTCTTTGGGTTCCTCTACAACTGATGTAATTTATCTGAAGTGTGTCTGACTGTTACACAAGACCAGAACCACTCTAAGCTGGTCATTCCTACAACTGCTCCTCTTTCTGGGTCATTCAGTATGTTTTTGTGTCGCGATCATACATATTTTAAATTGTTAAAACATTAAATGTTAAACTTACGATTTATTAAAGTGGTAATCATAGTTTTAAAACATTTCATCTTGTTAGGTGTCAAACTGCATTATTGTCACATCACTTAATCAAGTAAAATTATGTTTTAATTAAATAATGTATATTATCCCCAGCTTGGACCAAGTTTATATGTTGTTCCAAGTTGTGTTAGTAAGACTTGGTCTAGCTTTTGGACCAGCAAAGTCTTCTCTTGATGCTGGTTGACTAAGGACGTAGGTAAAAAGACGTCTTCGATACAAATACAATAGTCTCACCTAGACTTCAGACTGACAGTAGAAGGTCTGGACTCCATCACAAATTTCATTGGCCAAGGACTGCCCATGAGACCATCTGACTGACATGTAAAACAACCAATCCCAATTCGCTTTGTTTAGTGTAGCGTTACCAGGTGGACTGTTAAAAAATGTAACGCGTGTCCTCTGGACAACGTATAGAATTCAACCAATCAGATGACGACTTTGAAACTCCTGAAGTGTTTCTAGTTAAGTGTGCAATATGCATTAGACATTAGGATACAATCAGACATTAGATTAGCCAATCGTCTGTGGGCATGATGTCTGAGACCAACACTACAAGCACACCAACCAAAACTCAATATATGTTGGCCACCAGCTACATGTCGTTTTCACAGCTAGGCGGGTTTTTTTAGAAGTATTAAAAAAAATGACAAAACAAGCATATTTATTTCTTAAATGTTACAGAGTTCAAAACTTTCTGCATTACAGGTATAACTTTTAGTTTTTTGGGTTGGTACTAATCAGAATTATGCTGAAATTATAATTATGATTTTAAATTGTCAATGTGGTGCAGAAGAAAAAAACAACACCGAAACAATTAAAACACGGCCAAGTAACAGTCACATTTACTGTAGTGTTTACAGTGTCATAAAATTTAATTTGTCTTGTAGTTTTGTAAATTCATTAACCGTCACATTTACAGTGTAATAAACCCCATCCCATACATTTCTGTAGAGTCTGCCATCTAATAAATTCTGTATTCTGATTTTAACATTGGTACATTAAATGTGTGAATTCATACTTTCATGACAGCCAACTTTAAAGTGTACAGTGCAAACTCTACATTATAGCTCTCCTCTTACAATACTTTGTGTGCTGTAACATTTACAGTGTAATAAAACCTTTTTGCTTTATACGTAGATAGCTGTAGACCCGAACAAAAATATTCTCTACCAAAAATATTCAAATAATGTGGGTTTATAATATTAATTAGATTTGATTAGATATCTTCTTTCACTTACCGTGTTCGTGTCCTGAATACTTCGTAAATATTAATGCTCTCTAACTGTGGCAACAGACATTCCTATAACAACCAGCGGTACAGTGCCTAAAATTTTAATATTCATGATATAACAAATATCACAATAATATTCATACTCTTTGCATTTTTTAAATAACAGTGAGCGCTCCTTACATACATCTGAAAACTGCAGCGAAGTGTAAAAATGTGAAGCGAGGTTTTCCCGTCTTTACGTAAAAACAACCTGATTTCCGCCGCGGTCAGATCGGTGTTGTGCGGACGCGCCTCTTCTTCAGCCAATCAGAGTGAAGGAAGTGCGCTGAGCGTTGAGTCTTGCAGCCACTGCGGAAGGAATGAGCTTACTTCTTGTCGGTTTGTTTGAACTTGTGTGTTTTTGCTGTGTTTTTGGTATGTTTCCTCTTCAGCATATATGTGAGGCGCGTTAAGTATGTCGAGTTCCATATATTTCCAGCTGTGGCTGAGTCTGTTTGATTCTCATACACGATCTCCTGCAGGGCGTTCTGCACCCTGTAGAGGGCGATGGTGAGCGTCTGTGCCCTCTGCGCCCACTGCTGGTGAAGCAGAGGTATTTCAGGAAGTGGCAGGGCCCAGCAGGATGGCGAGGAGCGGGCACAGGAGCAGAGCAAGGCTCAGATAGAGTGTGCTGGCGGCGTTACACTTTTTACCTCCGTCGCAGCGCGACTGTTGGCACAAAACACCCTTAAAGTCCGGCGCACAGATACAGCGCTGGTTTTGAAAGCACGTCCCCCCATTCTGGCACAAGAGTAGCTCCTCATCACATACGTTTGCTGTGAGAACAGGAGAAAAAGTTACAGCTTTTTGTTCAAGGTTCCAAAAAAAATCTTCCCTCTCAAAAAACAGAATAATCACATTCATAGGGTTTAGCCTTATATATTAAAACAAACGTATAATCTTTTGTAAGTGGATTACCGTAAAAGTGATTTTTATTTGCTTTTACAAACCGAGTTAATATTGTCTTCTTGGTTATAGATAGTGTGTCTCAGATATTGTCAATAGAGCTTATCTTGTTTTGTATCCGGAACGTTCCATTTAATAAGAATATCTTCCAGGCAACTCTAGCAACAGCAATTTTTTAATACAATCATGCAAGTACACTTCTATTCTTTCTCTACTGTATGTCTCTGTCTCTCTCTCTCTCTCTCTCTCTCTCTCTCACACACACACTCACGTTTACTTATCTGTCTGAATGGGTACGTTCCTTAGACTTCTATTGTTTTTATACACAGCTAGTTATAAACAATATACCCTAATCCACACTCTAACCCTAACAGAAAACTTTCTGCATTTTACAATTAAAAATACTATATTTTATTGTGTTTTTACTAATAAGGATGTCCCCAAATGGAGGTTTTGCTCAGATTTGTCAGGTCTAAATATATGGTTAAGTAAACCCACCCCCCCCACACACACACAAAGCACTGATTATTATAGGGTAGCTTGAATCTGTGTCACATTTAGCATGAGTGTCTGGTATCATTAAAAGGTCATGGGAGTTTGGGTACTAATGAGACCAGGTGCTGCACACCTGACCCCAAACTGTCTCACTGCCTCAGCAATGAACAATGAATTTGTGTGTGTGTGTGTATGAGAGAGAGAGAGGACAGGATAAAATGATAAAGGGGGGTGGCTAGAGCTATGTTTATAATAGCATACTACTTTTGCTATTTGTGCAGTAAACAGTATGTACACTGCATACAAACAAAGCAAACATTCTGCATTTAAGAAAACCCAGATGACCTGCTACGACCAGAGCACACTGTGTGAATGAAGGTGGGAGTTGTGGACATGCTGTATCCCACAATGCAATGTGCTCAACCTGATCTTTGATTTACAGTATGAATGAACCAACTTCTTGGACGAACTGGCTTGTTGTTTTGATCTAACTGTCAAAAGACATTTTTACACACATTTCAAAAAAGCAAAATGCCCCTATTTAAGAAAATATTTTTTAAGTGTTACAATTTAAAATTTAAGTGGACGGCACTTGTCAAGTAGGTTAATATAAGAAATGTGCACCTTGATAAGATCATTTTACAACAATTTTCAGTTTTAAGCATTTATCATTGCATATTGTTTCACATACTAGTAACTAACAACAGTAGACAGTATATAGTGTGTACTACATAGTATTCTGTGAGGTTTTATTCCATGCTAAACATAACCTATGAGAAAGGCCATCTGCGAGGGCTTAGTGGACATCTTAATCATTTTGCGTGGCGTGTTTTACAGTATCTTAACTGTAAAACATGTTCAAACCACTTAAGTCATATAAGAACATTTTATATCTATAACTAAAAACATATTTACCACATTTACAATAAGCAGTAAGTAGTCCCAGCATGTAGAGCCACTTAACCTTAGAAGAAAACAAATGTACTTAAGCAAAATGGCTAATCCAGATCTAAGTGTGTTTTCCCTAATGGATTCCCTCTGTTCTTTCTCACATAGGGGTAGCGGTTCTGGCTGTGGGCCTGTTTCATCTTAAAGATGGATCACAGGGAAAATGCAGAGCGCAGGGCTTCTGAAATCATCTTGGGACTCCAGGTACAAATGTGATCATTACCCCACAAACCAGTTTCCAATGAACAAGAGCTGCTTAGAATTTGCAGATGTGCAATGAGAACGTTATTTCAATCCACAAACAGTGAAACTGAGGACAGAGAAACCAATTAGACATCATTTAAACTGCACTGCCAAAATAATGTTTAAAGGTGCCAAAAATATTCGTTCAATTTATTGTGCGATAGAAGATCAAATCACATTCACAGCTCTGTCTTGAAATATCAGTGACGTGCATGTTTTTTTATATATACATTTTTGGTATATATGTTTGTATAGCTTAACAATGTCCATCAGTTTTATTTTATTCTACGACAGTCACCGCCACGACATCCTACAAAATTTATATAACATGAAGGGGAGTAAATGATTAAAGACTTGTCTTGTTTGGGTAAACTATTCCCTTAGCTTAAATTGTCTCTAGTTACTAGTGCCTACATATTCAAGAAGTGAATGCAGTATTGTTCTCCAAACTAACTAATAACTGTCAACCAGAGCTAGTGATATTGTAAACATTGTTGCTTTAATTTAAGGTAGCTGTTAGTGAACAAAAGCTTTTTAGGAGTCTGGAGGCAATTAATATGTGCTTTAAACTTGCAGTTGGCAGGAGGGAATGGAGGCCAGTGTACACTCCGACATTGATTTGTTCATTAGATGGGAGAAGTGAATGAAGGCTAATTGGAAAGTACTTAATGAATTTGGGGGGTACTTACGGAAGCAGCCTTGTTTCCAATAGTAACCAGGGAGACATTCGTCACATTTGACTCCAGCAGCGCCTTCTTTACACTGACAAAACCCGGTTCCGTTACAGCGATCGTGGACCGAGCCCATTGTGTTACAGTTACATTCTGATAAGACAAAGAGAATAAGAGACAGTTTTAGTGTATTTCTGAATAGTTCTGTTAATTACAGACTGCCAGGTTTTCTTTTAGCTTATTGGTCATTAATTGGCTGTTCAAATTGAACTATTTCCAAGTTTATTTTGCTAGTTTTCCAAATGGACTATGGACGAATTGTAACCTGCTTTGCAACTGTGTGCATGTGTATGACATACGTAGTGAACATACTGTGTACTGTTGCTTTAAATGTAAACGAAAGTGTTTTTTGGTTTATGTTCTTGTTAGAAACGACACAGCTATTTTTTAAACACATCAGCATATATTCTGTTGGGCTACGGCCAAATTTATTAGAGGACAATTGTCTGGACTACTTCACTTCTGTGAAAAATCCTGAAAATAGACAGAATAAAGTGAGTGGTATTGGGATCTCAGGATGAGGTAAATGTTCTCCTCGCGGAGATCTCGATGTTGACTCTGTGCCATGTTGGCACCTGGCACACACCCGATGGGGGCGGGCTGATTTGTGCTGACTTCCCAGCATGCTTTCATTTACCCTGCACCCTGCGTCCTCGTGCGGCAGATGGATTCACTTCTTCGTCCTGCTCCTCTCAGCGTCCGGTTGGAACCAGAGTCACTGATTTAGAAGGTGTCACATCCGGGTTTATTTCTGGAAGTTTATCTGAGTGCCACTGGGAATCTCTAATGTGACGCTTCCACGGATAATGTTGCACTTTAACTTTGTTGACCGCGGTGTCCTGCACAGCTACTTTCTTTTTATCTATCTATCTGTCTGTCTGTCCCTACATACTACTATCTGTCTGTCTGTCCCTACATACTACTATCT
>JAZGTI010018815.1:0-11427 GCA_036877585.1 Botia kubotai
CGTTATACTATAAAAATATCCTGTAAGTTTCAGAACTGAAATACATCCTTGTTATTCCAAAAACAGCTTTTATTAAAACCAAGGTCAGGAAATGAGTCGATTTGAAAAGTCCGTGATTATGACGGTATAGTATTATACCGCTCCAACAATCGCTGAAGCTCTCAGTCTACAAGCGCGAGTATATCTAGCCAAAACTCCTGTTATAGTCAGTGACGCTCTTACAGTACACAATGAATATCTTAATGTATTTACATCGTGTTTGTATTAGTAGTCAGGGTGAAAGCATTTGTAAGAGTGCAGAAATCGTGTTGCAGTGATGTCTGTCTGTCATCAGCTTTCTGATGACAGAAAGCAAACTTGAAAAAGCAAATTTGAAAACTTGAAAGCAAACTTTCATGTGATGGGAACAGATCTAAATATTATGTAATAATCAACCATTTTCAGGATTCCTTAAACTCGACAATGTGTAATAGTATGAACGTAGTAAACGTATTTGAGAGGGTTCCACATGTAATACTTATTTCATATGCAAAGATGTTAGCCAATTATAGCAGTGGGCGTTTATACTGAAGTCTCACAGCAGACACGCCTCTTCAAACCCCGTTCAAATCAGATGTAGTTTTTTTTTAATTATGACTGTTGTAAAATAATCATCATATGAAAATCATATTAAAATGATAAGTGCGCCTCAGGAAACAAATTAATAAAGTTCATGA
The DNA here is from genome assembly GCA_036877585.1 of Botia kubotai. Taxonomy (NCBI): domain Eukaryota; kingdom Metazoa; phylum Chordata; class Actinopteri; order Cypriniformes; family Botiidae; genus Botia; species Botia kubotai. Next base: position 717 of record JAZGTI010018815.1, read on the forward strand.
TCTCTTTAAAACTTGATATGGGCTGCACTTGTGTCTCCTGGCATGCAGGTGGCAGCACTGACTCCAGATCTCCTGTGTTGTGAGATTCCCGTGAAGGTGACTCGGTGGGAAAAGATGGCGGCAGCCTATCTGACCCATCAACAGAAAGTCGTTAGACTCTACAAGAAATCATTGAGGCATCTAGAATCATGGTGTATTTTCAGGTAAGACCACATACGGAATCGTTCAGTTGCAGTTTGTTTTGTTATATTACTATTTAGAGGGCGATCGGAACAAATAAACACGACAGTGAATGAATTGTCCGCTGAGATCTAACTACGCTGCTACTGCTGCCACTGCTGCTGTTTGAGTGGGTTGAAGTAAATGCAACACTTTGTTTGACACTTTATGACATATTTACATTTAAGTTATTTGCTTTTTTTACTGGAAGTGATGCATTTGTCAGATTGCATTTGTAAGATTTATAAGATTACATTTGTTCAGAGAAATACATGCATGACGATTACTTCTTTGACGTAACTGACGTGATAATGTAATCGTGATTGCAGATCTTTGCATATTTTTCTAAACATGACAGCGTCATCCCGACTACATTTTTGCACCGCTTGCAAGGTGAATTTGATACATGGGGCTGACTTTTGCCTCATAGTTTCGCATCAGAATGTCGTAGAGACTTTGGGGTTGGCCCATATCGCTTGGCTTAGCAAGCAGCAACAAATAGTGACGTTACAACTTCATACCCACGCCCTAGCAACCAATTGTAGTACCATAGCAACCCACCCTGGCTTTCATTAAAAAAGGTGAGAGACATCAGGACTTTTAAGAGACAAGTGGGTGGCCTCTTTTGACTGGCAAATAGTCTTATCAACAGGGAAACTGTCCAGCCATGGCCTAGCAACCATTTAGAACGCCCTAGCAACCAGCATGAATTAGCTATATCTCAGCATCAGAACTTGACATGTGGGTGGGCTTATTTGATTCGGGCCGTCAGTGGGCTTTAGATATTGCCCTGTTGACTTTATGACCACACTTTAGCAGCCATTTAAATCACCCTAGCAACCTCATAACCTCATAAGATATGTTTATCTGTCATGTTAAAACAAGCTAGCATAATGCTAATTCATGCTAGCATCATGCTACTTCACTTTTAAACATGCTAACATCATGTCACATTATCATCATGCTAAAACATGTTAACATTAACATAGTTAAACTATTCAGGTCCAAGTTTTGCCATGGCAAGCACCACTTACATTTTCTTCTATTTTTTAGATACTAACCTGTCTAGTTACTATGATAACTATGGCAGTTGTAGATATAGTTGACATTTATACATGAACATGGACCACTTGTTTATTATTTGTTACCAAACAACAGTTTGTTGTATGAAAAGTTACATTTATATAACTATGGGAATGATGAGCCAAATGCCTAATTTCTTACCATTATCGCTTTCTCTTTTCAGGGATAAATATCGCTTCTATGCGTGTTTGCTGCGAGCACGCTTTGATGAGAACAAGCATGAGAAAGACATGGTGAAGGCCACCCTAATGCTAAAGGCAGGTGAGGAGGAGTTCTGGGCCAATCAGCACCCGCAGCCCTACCTGTTCCCAGACTCACCTGGAGGAACATCCTATGAAAGATATGAGTGCTACAAGGTCAGTGGAGAAATACTGCATATTATGAAGGCATCTGTTTAATTGTCATTTCATGTCATTCACAATTTTACGACTATTTTATAAGAAGCTGAAGTTTGCAGTACTTAAAGGGACAGATTGTAATTAATCTGTGAGTTTAAGATAATCACAAATTTCTGAATGAGGTGCTACAATCACAGTTTTAGTTAAATCTTTATAGTCTACAGTTAGGCTGCAACTAACAATTATCTTTTCAATCACTTAATCTATCGAGCATTGTTCCAATTAAATCCATATCTTATTTTTTGATTAGTCATTAATTCACTAAGCAGTTGTAAGCATAACTTTTTTTCATTAATCTTTCAACATTTAACATTTTTTTTCTATAAAAATTCCAGGCATAAAAATAAAATGTTAAAAAATGTGCAACTTTTATTAAGGATGAACGTCAACAAAAATTATATTGTTTATGCATTGTTCCGGCCCTAATCTAACATATGTCCAAAAATAGGTTGACATTGCTGGAACAGTTACATTTTCTGCTTATAACTTTGGATCTTTTCCAGCAAATGACACCAGTTTTAACAGACTGTCATTGCTTGTGTGTGAATGGTGGCATTACAGATCAAACCTGGAAAGCCATTGTCTGAGTGAACAGCATGTATGGTGCATTTACTGGAAAAGGTTTACTACAATTTTGAAGCAATTTAAAGGAATAGTTCATTAAAAAATGAAGATTTTTACATCATTTACTAACCCTCATGTCATGTCTCATGCAAACCTGTATCAGTTTCTTGCTTATGAGGAAGATATTTTCATTTTTGGGTGAAAGGTGGGATTGGCACATCTAGAGCTGCACGATATGTAAGAAAAATGTAATGTGTAAAATCAATGAAAAGTTTTCCACTGTGTTGTCTGCTGTGTTGTACATATTGCTTCAGTCTGCATGTTGTCGACTCTTTTGGAGCTAAAATACTGCCATATGAGGCACTCATTCGTAGCAATAAATAGTTGACAGCTGCTGCCGGTGTCTTGTGCTGACTCATGCTGCCTGATTCACAAGCTCATCACCATTTGTTGCCCTTCTCGCATATGACATCATCACAGCAGACACAGAGCACTAGTCACATACCTAGTCTTAATTGCGTTGCAATTAGCAACTTTTTGAGATATTGAAATACTTTCTTTTTGTGAGCCCTCGTGATATACATATTGCCAGTAAGTACACTTGTGATAATTTGGATATTTTGCAACCCTAGTGGTGTATTTCTGTCTGTCTAGAATGTCATATCTAGTAATTCATGTCCACATTTATTTCTGCCTTCTTAGGTCCCTGAATGGTGTCTGGATCATTGGCATCCCTCAGAAAAGAACATGTATCCAGATTATTTTGCTAAAAGAGAGCAGTGGAAGAAGCTGAGGGCTCAGAGCTGGGACAGAGAGGTATGTGTCAGAATGGATGCTCTGATATCATGCCTGATCATTGTTGACACTAAGAACAATATCCTGACTACTATTTGCCTTTTCAAGTATATGCAGTGCTTGCAGGCAATTTTGAAGTCTTATTGTAGTCAGTAAAGAAGAATGGTTATATCAGGTTGATTGGGTTGGTACCGTAGTGAAAGGATAAATGATCACACTATGCCATTCTTTTGTGTAGGTCCAGCAACTGCAGGCTGAAACCCCTGCTAATGGCCCTAAATCTGAGGCCCTGCCACCTGCCCGCAAGGAGGGCGATCTCCCACCCCTGTGGTGGCAGTTTGTCACTCGCCCCAGAGAGCGCCCCATGTAAGGCCTTTGTGTGCCAGAACCTCTGAGATGTTTGGCCAATATTCACTTGAGTTCTGTAAGTTCAGCCCTTATCAATAAAATAAAATATTATGTGAATAATTGGAACACTGTGATCTGATGTGAATTTTCTTGTATAGGGATTATATGAATTGATATTAATGTAAATTCCTATTTGGAATTTGGGCCTGTAGCATACTGTATGCAAATACACTGAAGCTGAGAACTAGGGCTACGCAATATTAAAATGAAATATGCAGTAACTTGCTAAATAATACAATATGCTTATATGCTTTAACTTTTTGAAATTAATTTAAATTCGATGATATTCTAAAACTAAAAATTACAGAAGTATTAAATCATTTAGTTATCGCAAAGCATTGTGCTATGCATTTTGCAGTATGCACGTTTGTGACATTTCAATATATTTTGCCATTTTAAAGCATTTTTAAAACTGTGTCTTTGAAACAAGCTGGAAGAACTAGAATTGTCTGTTCACATATTTACATAGTGTAGGTGAGAGCTTAAAACATACTAAGAATATATGATACCTGTCATCTTTTTAATTGTCGCTATTAAAGCAGGATAAAGACTAATCCATAATATAGAATACAGACACAGCTCATTCAATAACTGTATTTTATGTATGCAGCATAGTTATACAGGAAAAAAAACATACAGAAACTGATTTTATAACTTTTAAACGTCACAGGGTCGAGATTAACTCTCAAACAACTATTCAAATACTTTGAACAAAACTTTAAACAAAAAATAAAATCTATAACTTATACTAAATATCAGCCTTTACGATAAAAAAAAATTGCTAGCAATCAGCTTACACATTGAATTTGGTAGCTTTAAAAAAAATCTAGAAATGTTCTGAAATTAAATCGCTAGATATTTGTCAACTGAAATACAGGCTGGTTAGAACTAAAGGTTTTTACATAGACAATTTAAAATATTTTTGTATAAACCAAGAGTACGTACAAGATTATAGCGTCATATGCAGGTAAGCATCTGCTAATTTGTTTACACATTTGCATTGAGACATTACTAAAGCTGGTCCACTGAGAAGCAATTGTTGTGATCGTTCTCAACACAAAACTGTAAATTTGAATGTCAATGTAGTTAAACAGTATGACTAAATCTTACATTGTTTCTGGATACGGTACACCAATATAATAAAATGAACAGTGAGAACTACAAAAAAATTGTGCTTTTTCTAAATGACTGTTTACAAATTATACAGATGTTTTGAAACCGGGTTTGATTTCTCGTCATCGCCCTCGGTGGACCTGTTGGCCGCAACTGGGTTATGAATTAAAAATGAATCTGAACAGCAACAAAGTACCAACAATGGAAAGAAACAGAATCAATGTATGTCACAGATGATGTAATTTTTCTGAATTATTTCACACACACCGTACATGGATTTGCTTCATTCAAAGCTGCATAAGTAAAACCTGAACAACGAAAGGAAGGTTAGGGGTGTATGAATTACATATTGAAGGATAAAAGTAAATTAAACAAAATGGTCTGGGTGCAGAAACATTTGAAATGATTTAGGAGTCAATCATATGCCTTGCCAAATCCATCTGACCTCTATGATGTTTATACCAGGATGGACAGTTCATTTGTGCTAAATTTTACATGAGAATGCGTCACTTAAATAGCATTTACACGTGTTGGATATAGATGTTACAATAAGACATGCTCGCATAAGAATATTATCATGTTAAGGAAGTCTTTATAACATGGTCAACCTAATATTACATTCTGGAAAATACATCAGAATTACCATTTGTAAATCCTACTTTGCCATTTTAATATGCCAAATGTACACTAATATTCTGTGCCATGTTTAAAATATTTAAATATGGAAATACATGTTTGGACAGCACACCAACTGTTAACCACTGTCCTTGTGATCCTTGTGAGTAGCGATAGTATACAGCTTACTTTTCTACAGTACTGTTAGTATACTGCTTGCATTAGAACCCTAAGCAGAAGAACCCTAGACAGAGACTTCAAAGAGAAAATATGTTCTAAAATACAGAAACTGCCAGGAAGTGTGTGTGTGTGTGTGTGTGTGTGTGCTTGTGCTGACTAATTAACAGTTCTGTATTAACAAAATATACAAATTTACTTAGAAAGCTTATCTGGTAAGTGGAGAGTGCTGAAGTGACAAATAAATTAAATCTGTGGGTTTCATCTTACCTCTGTCAATATTTACATTTTCATACAAATAGATAAAAGTACTTTATCTGCTACTACTTAAAGTATATTCAAGCAGGCAATTAATAATTGAAAGTGTAATAACATGACATTAGTGTTTTAACTAAAAAAAGACAAATCTAAACACTTAGTTTTTGTAGGTTAAGTTTACAATGAGGTAATCTAAGACTAAATCAACTCAAGTTACAGAAGTATGGCTGCATGCTTGTGTTACACATTTAGGAATATAAATGTTAAAGCTATTGCAGAAAATAAAAGCGCTGGGACGCAAATAGAATACATGAAACTCCTGTAACATTCTATATTGTGACATTAAGGACTTAAAATCACATCAGGACTTAAATCAGGTAATAAATCTGATCACCACACACAGCTTGTGGTCTTCACTGCTTTTTTACAGTTTGTCACCAATGAAACATAAGTCAGTTACTCCACATTGTTTCTAAACGGACACAAGTGTCTGAGAGTCCCTCTATTAAGGCTTATTAACAATCTTAATACAGTCTTTTTACAGTATTAATACGTTACTTAGGACTTTTTCTGCTCCATCATGCAATTCGTGGTGCAGAACGGTCATTGGTCATGGCCTTCTTTAGCTTGACTCCTCTGCGGATTGCCAAAAGCACGGTGTCACACTGTGGGTCTGCGGAGTCCAAGTCTTCTTGGTCTTCTTCAAGTCCACCTAAACCTCCAGGTGAACCTTGTGGTCCAGGTGGCAGAGGAGGATTTGTGGAGGCCTGCCCACTCCAGGATGCCACAGGTAGGATTCCCACCTGCTCCCCATACTCTCGCAGATTGGGTGAGTCAGGGCTGGCTGGCTCCTCTCCCTCTTCACTGCTGCCCCCTAGTGGGCTAGGAAACCCACCTGGAAAATCAGGCACAGTGGGTGTCTTCACTGGTATGACTGGGGTTTTAATGGGAATAGGACCTGTGCCCATGGTGGCTCTACGGACAGAGGGTTTGGTAGAGGGTGTACGACGGATTGTGGCCACTCCGGGCGTGACAATGACAGGGCCAGTTGTGGAGGGAAGACCGGCTGTGGAAGCTGGACGCTTGGCCTGAAACATCTTACGGTAGGACTGGCTGATGTCACTGTTACGTGGTATAGTTGATGACTTGTCAAAGTCCTGCTGATCCTCCTCTGGTTCTCCACTCACCGAAAAATAGTCATAGTCAGACACTTAAACAAAAAAAATGACAACAAAGAATGATATAAAAATATTAATTATATAAATTATATATAATTATATAAATTAATAATAGGTAAACTGTTATGCACTCAAAAAACATGCAATTATATTCTTATAACATGCAAATATTATTAACTTTATTTCTGGATTGCATTTAGATCAACTGCTAACTATACATGGAAAACATGACCAGAAAGCTAGATCAAAAGGGGCTACCTATGTTTGGATGGCTGTCACACAAATGACCTAATGTTATGGTCAACTGAAACTGCATCAAAATGTCTAGAAATTACAACAAACACCTTGGGAGGGAATGGTGTCCTCTGAGCAGCAGGGTGTTGTTGTCTGAGTGCTGTATCCACTAGAACACTGCAGGGAGTCTCTGCTGGAACGCTGAGTGTCCAGCTGCAGGCTGCGGCTCAGAGCCAGTGCCAGCTCCTCGTGTGCTTCCATATCTTCCACCTACACAAACACAGGCATCATACAACTGTAAACACAAGTGCAATGTCAGATGTGTCAGAACGGTGGGCTTGTAACTTTCACAACTAAGATTCTGGGTTCTAAGCCAAAAAGCACACTCAAGGAACCAATAAAAGCTCCTAAAAGGTTCTTTGTTGGGCTGTGTGGTTCCATAAAGAACATTTAGCATTTAAAGAACCTTTCTGTTTTATAAAAGGTTATTTGTAGTGATAAAACGTTCTACAGACTATCAAGAAGAAAAAATGGTTATTTGAAAAAAAAAACATTAATAAGAGTTTTTGGAGAACCGAAAATGTTTTGTTGGGAAAAACATTTTAGCACCCCTATTTTAAAAAAGTAACGCTCCATGAAAAATCTCTGTTAACAGATTCACTTGACATGAACTTGCAGTCAAGTGAATCCATGCAAATGGATTCACTTGACGTATCCATTGCAGCACCTGGCTAATAAAATGTGAGATTTGTTCAGCTTTGAACAAATGAACTTCAGCTATTAAGTATAAATGCATATAAACATCTGTGTAAGTGACTGACCTTTGACACAGTAGTCATGCTCTTGGCTCCCTGAGTGTCCTCGGGAGGACAATGCCCTGTGTTTGGCTGAGAAGCGGGGACTGTCACATTTGAATTGCCATTTGTGTCCATTGCTTCCTTTTTTCTCCTTAATGTGTTCACCATGGGCTGATCATAAGGACCTGGTTTTGCCCAGTCCTGGAACCATAACAACAGGGACTCAACAACAGTATTAGTGGGGCTGTGTGCACGTTATTCCAACACTGCCCACATGGTGGAAGTAGTGGATAAATTTCACCATTAACCTGACCGTTATACTTATCAATTTAAATCTAATGCTCGTTACAGGGTAGTCTCTCCGTATTCTCTTATATTAAAATGCTTTTTTTGATAACAAACTTAAAAGAACAGCTAATTTAAAATAACAATGCTCTAATTTTTTTATATTTTAACACATCAAATTTTTAGCCATCAGTTTGGTGTTTGGTGCTTTTTTTGGTGTTTTCTGCTGAGATCTTTAGATAATTCTAACAATGACAGATCCACATAGTGAAAGTGTCAATTGTTTTATGGATGAGGGAAAATGAGAAACATAAAATAGTGTGACAGTGAAGGAGTGGATGGACAAACCTTCCAGCTGGGGACTTTGGAGGATGGGATCATGCCTGGGCCCAAGGTGCAATAGTGGGGGTAATCGGGTAGGAGGGATGAGCCCGGGCGTGACCATGAGCGCAGTGTAGAGGAGGAGGAGGAGGAGGAAGAAGAGAAAATGGAGGAGGGAGGGGGAAAGAAAGGAAAAGCCCCTCCCATACCCCCTCCGCTCAGGTACGATGACTCTCCCAGCCCGTAATGATCATAGCCGTTTGATAACTGAGCACATGCAGGGGGTAGATGGGACATTGACATAAAAACACAAAAAAAGTGTGAAATTAACGACTGAAAACAAAGCTAAAGATGATGAACAATAACAGCTGTAGATGGACAAAACCAAATTAACAAAATAACTGATTGCAGATGAATGAAAGGGTTCAGCTAATGAAGAACATTCAGAAACTAAAGTGGCACATGGATGTAATTGCTCTCCACTAACACAATAACAGGCAGTATTTGCAAATTCCTGAACACAGGAATCCGCTCCAAGAGGGCCACCATCCTGAGTTTAGTTCCAACCCTTCTCTTCCTCACCTGTCTGAGGACAGTGGCCCTCTAAGAGTGGATTTAATAGCCCTTCATTAACCTACCAAGGTTTACCAATGGATATTATATATCCATAGGTTTACCAACCTACCAATGGATAATACATATCCATTAACTGAAGTGGTGACTCAGGAAACAGGATAATGGTAATATAGCGCCTGTGATCTGTGGCTCAGTTGGTGTTTTGGGAGACATGAAGGCCAATGGGGTTTCACCTTTTCTGAACAGGAGGTGGCTCCGCCTGAGCCAATGGAAGTGGGAGAACTGCACTCGCTGATTGATTGACAGGTCTCAGAGGCATCCGAGGAGGCAGAGCTGGAGGTAGTCTGAGACATGCACGGCAGATGGAGGACAGAAAGAACAACAGCACGCACAACAACAAGTTCACAAACAGACAGAAAACCACAAATGGAAGAAAGTACACAAACACAAGACACACACAGAACCAGAGCACCACAAACAGCAAAAGGAGGCCACAGCACCAGGTCAACATGTTTGAAAACATGAAGAGAGAAAGAGAGAGAAGCAAATAAAGCAGGAGGTTAGAGGCTGTAAAATAAATCAAAACAACATAAAAACCACACAGAAGTCTCAGAGGTTTCAGCAGAGTTAGTATGCCAAATCTACAGCACAGAAAGCAGTGACAACAGTTGCATTTAGCTTCGACTAATTCTGGTTTGTCAGATTCTTGGACTGGTGAAAACAATACTGACAAAACAATAGACAACTACACAGCGAGAGCATGTGAGGGGCACAGAGCCGCAGAGACAGGCAGCTGCTTAACCACCAAAGTTCTTTCCCATTGAGCAGGGTAGCCACAGATGTTGAAAGCTCTGAGGCCACTCTAGGACCTAATTTAGGGGGCCAATCTCAATTTTGGATGATGACATCCATAGGAAAGCATCGCAAACCTCAAATCCCTTCTCTGCTCAATCCGGACTCAACCTTGCCAAGCGAAGTTATGGTCAACGTTTTGAATGTTTCAGTCAGAACGTTTTGAATGTTTTTTGGGATGCTCTGGCATGCGCTCAGGCACCTATAAGACTGCGCCAACTGCCAAAAGACTGGCAACACTGTCCACACTTTTAAGTGAATTTGCAGGGCATTTCTTTACAAAGGAGAAAATGAATTTTGACCCTCAGTGAGCCAGGGATCCTGGGAAAGTGGGAGATGCAGAATGAGAGAGGTCAAGTGTGTACAGGTATGCAGAAAAGCATTAACAGCTAATCTGCATTGAAAACAGGAAGTAAATGTTGCCACAGGGTCTACAGTGCCTAGCAAAAGTATTCATACCCCTTAAACTTTTTCACATTTTGTCACCTTACAACCACAAACTTAAATGTATTTTATTGAAATTTGATATGATAGACCAACACAAAGTAGCACATAATTGTGAAGTGGAATGAAAAATGATAAGGTTTTCAAAATTTTAAGCAAATAAAAATCTGAAAAGTGTGGCGTGCATTTGTATTCAGCCCCCTGTACTCTGATACCCCTAAATAAAATCCAGTGCAATCAATTGCCTTTAGAAGTCACCTAATTAGTTAATAGAGTCCACCTGTGTGTAATTTAGTCTCTAAATACACCTGTTCTGTGAAGGCCTCAGTGGTTTGTTAGAGAACACTAGTGAACAAACAGCACCATGAAGACCAAGGAACTCACCAGACAGGTC